>CAUYQV010060771.1:0-24107 GCA_963574575.1 Galagoides demidoff
AAGCTGTCCCCCTGGGTAGAATGCCGTGGGGTCATAGCCATACTAACCTCTAACTCTTGGGCTCGAGCAATCCTCGCTTAGTTTTTCTGTTTTTAGTAGAGACAGGGGTCTCGCTTTTTGCTCAGGCTAGTCTCAAACTCATGAGCTCAAGCAATCGACCAGCCTTGGCCTCCCACCCAGAGTCTTGCTAGGATTACAGGCATGAGCTACTGTGCCCAGCTTAAATTTTATTTTAACTTTTAAATAAACTGCATATCTAGAAGGAGGTTGCTATAATGTGAGAAGCTAATGCTGACTTCACCCTCTAAACTTCTTTTTTTTTTTTTTTGAGACAGAGCCTCAAGCTATTGCCCTGGGTAGAGTACTGTGGTATCACAGCTCACAGCAACCTGCAACTCCTGGGCTCAAGTGATTCTCCTGCCTCTGCCTCCCAAGTAGCTGGGACTATAGGCGCCCACCACAACACCATTTTTTGATTGCAGCCGTCATTGTTGTTTGGCAGGCCTGGGCTGGATTCGAACCCATCAGATCAGGTGTATGTGGTGGGCACCTTAGCCCTTTGAGCCACAGGCACTGAGCCTCTAAACTTATTCCTACAAATATAAAATTAGGTTCATATGTTCCTCTGAGAATTATGAGGATTATATGAGACTATATATAAAAACACTTAAATCTTTTTTTTTTGAGATAGGCGCCTCAAGCTGTCCCCCTGGGTAGAGTGCTGTAGCATCACAACTCACAGTAACCTCCAAGTTACTGGGCTCAAGCGAGTCTCCTGCCTCAGCCTCCCAAGTAGCTGGGACTACAGGTGCCCACCACAACGCCCGGCTATTTTTTGGTTGCAGCTGTCATTGTTATTTGGCGGGCCTGGGCTGGATTCAAACCCAGCACCTTGGGTGTACGTGCGTGGCTGGTGCCTTAGCCACTTGAGCCACAGGCGCTGAGCCAAAACACTTTAATCTTAAAGCAGCACAAAAATATATTCCACTATCATTGTATTAATACTATAAATTAATTTTTAATAGATTTATACTGAAGAGTTGAGAAACAACAGTTTTCGTTTTCTCATAAAACTGCAGTATTCATTCCTCAAGATATAATTTATCTTATTGTCAGGTGAAGGGCTGAAAAAAATTTTTTTTAATCAGCTCAGCACCTGTAGCTCAGCAGCTAGGGAGCCAGCCACATACACTGGAGCTGGCAGGTTTGAATCCAGCCCAGGCCTGCCAAACAACAATGACAACTACAACCAAAAAATAGCCGGGCGTTGTGGTGGGTGCCTCTAGCCCCAGCTACCTGGGAGGCTGAGGCAAGAGAATCACTTAAGCCCAAGAGTTTGAGGTTGCTGTGAGCTATGACTCCACTGCACTCTACCCAGGGTGATAGCTTGAGACTCTGTCTCAAAAAAGAAAATAAATAATGTTCTATTTCAACCGTATTTTCAATCAAAATTGGACAAATAACTTGGAAACTCTAATGCCTTTAACTGCTATCTTGGAAATAATTTTCAGAAACAGAACAACATACTCATACACTACCATACCTAGAACAGAGTCAGGCACATAATAGGCATTCAAGTTTTATATAAGTTGAATAGATTAAAAAATGGCTTAATTCCTAAGTACACTTAAATGCAGTAATGTAATCCATTTTTCAATGAAATGTTTTTTCCATTCATTTCACTCTACCCTGATCTCTCCTCAAAATTTCAATCTTTTTTTTTTGAGACAGAGCCTCAAGCTATCCCCCTGGGTAGATTGCCATGGCATCACAGCTTATAGCAACCTCCAACTCCTGGGCTCAAGTGAGTCTCCTGCCTCCACCTCCCAAGTAGCTGGGACCACAGGCGCCCGCCACAAGAATATACAGTCTTATCAGCCCATGGATCATCCTCCAAAATAGATCATATCCTAGGACACAAGTCTAACATCAGCAAATTTAAAAGAATAGAAATCATTCCTTGTATCTTCTCAGACCACCATGGAATAAAAGTTGAACTCAATAGCAACAGGAATCTTCATATTCAAACAAAATCATGGAAAGGCTGAATGATAGCTGGGTCAGAGACAAGATTAAGAAGAAAATCACCAAATTTTTGGAACAAAATGATAATGAAGACACAAATTATCAAAATCTGTGGGATACTGCAAAGGCAGTCCTAAGAGGGAAACTTATAGCATTGGAAGCCTTCATCAAGAAAACAGAAGAGAGGAAGCCAATAACTTAATGGATCTTCTTAAGCAACTGGAAAAGGAAGAACATTCCAACTCCAAACTCAGCAGAAGAAAAGAAATAACCAAAATTAGGGCAGAATTAAATGAAATTGAAAACAAAAGAATCATTCAGAGGATCAACAAAACAAAAAGTTGGTTTTTTGAAGATTAACTAAATTGATAAACCTTTGGCCAAACTAACCAGAAAGAGAAAAGTAAAATCTCTGGCTTGGCACCTATGGCTCATACACCTAAGGTGGCAGGTTTGAATCCAGTCCAGGCCCTCCAAACAACAATGATGGCTGCAACCAAAAAAAAGCCAGGCATTGTGGTAGGCGCCTGTAGTCCCAGCTACTTGGGAGGCAGAGGCAGGAGACTGGCTTAAGCCCAGGAGTTGGAGGTTGCTGTAAGCTGTGATGCCACGGCACTCTACCCAGGGGAACAGCTTGAGGCTCTGTCCAAAAAATGAAGAAAAGTAAAATCTGTAAAATCATCTATCAGAAACAGTAAAGGAGAAATAACAACAGACACCTCAGAAATTTAAAAAAAAAAAACCCACTATTACTACAAAAATCTTTATTCCCAGAAATATGAAAATCTGAAGGAAATGGACCAATACCTGGAAGCTCGCCACCTTCCTAGACTCAACCAGAAAGAATTAGAATTTTTTTTTTTTTGAGACAGAGCCTCAAGCTCTGGGTAGAGTGCCTGGTAGAGCCCCTGGGTAGAGTGCCCTAGCATCATAGCTCACAGCAACCTCCAACTCCTGGGCTCAAGCAAGTCTCCTGCCTCAGCCTCCCAAGTAGCTGGGACCACAGGAACCCGCCACAACGCCTGGCTATTTTTTGGTTGCAGGCATCATTATTGTTTTGGTGGGCTTTGGGCTGGATTCGAACCTGCCACCCTAGGTGTACGTGGCTGGTGCCTTAGTCACTTGAGCCACAGGTGCTGAGCCAGAATTAGAAATCTTGAATAGACCTGTATCAATCACCGAAATAGCATCAACAATACAAAATCTCCCCAAAAAGAAAAGTCCAAGACCAGACAGCTTCATATCTGAATTCTATCAAACCTTTCAAGAGAAACTAGTACCTATATTATACAACCTTTCCAAAGCGTAGAAAAAGAAGGAATACTTCCCAACACATTCTATGAAGCAAATATCACCCTGATCCCCAAACCAGGAAAGGATCCAACAAAGAAGGAAAACTATAGGCCAATATCATTAATGAATATTGATACAAAAATATTCAATAAGATCTTAGCAAACAGAATTCAACAACACATCAAAAAATATACACCATGATCAAATTGTTTTTTAATTAAATCATAGTTGTGTACATTAATGCAATCATGGGGTACAATGTTCTGGTTTTATATACAATTTGAAATATTTTAACATAGCCTTCATGGCATTTTCTTAGTTATTGTGTTAAGACATTTATATTCTACACTTAGTAAATTTCACATATACCCTTGAGCAAGTTGGTTTTATTCCAGGGTTATAGGGTTAGTTCAATATACACAAATCTATATGTATAATACATCACATCAATAAAATAAAAAACAAAGACTATATGATTCTCTCAATTGATGAAGAAAAAGCCTTTGATAATATCCAGCATCCTTTTATGATCAGAACACTTAAGAAAATAGGCATAGAAAGGACATTTCTTAAACTGATAGAGGCCACCTACAGCAAACCCACAGCCAATATCTGATTGAATGGTGTACAATTGAAAATATTTCCACTCAGATCAGGAATGAGGCAAGGATGCCCACTGTCTCCACTGCTATTCAAAATAGTAATGGAAGTCTTAGCCAAGCAATCAGGCAAGAGAAGGCGATCAAGGGTATCTAAATAGGGTCAGAGGAGATCAAATGCTCACTCTTCACTGATGATATGATCCTATACCTGGAAAATTCCAGGGACTCAACTTCAAAACTCTTAGAAGTGATCAAGGAATACAGCAGCATCTCAGGATACAAAATCAATACTTACAAATCAGTAGCTTTTATATATGCCAACAATAGTCAAGCTGAAAATATAGTCAAGGACTCTATTCCTTTTACAGTAGTGCCAAAGAAGATGAAATATCTGAGAATTTACCTAATGAAGGACGTGAAAGATCTCTATAAAGAAAACTGAAACTCTGAGAAAAGAAATAAAATGGAAAAACATACCATACTCATGGCTGGGAAGGATCAACATTGTTAAAATGTCTATACTACCCAAAACAATCTACAGATTTTTTTTTTTTTTTTTTTTTTTTTGAGACAGAGCCTCAAGCTGTCCCCCTGGGTAGAGTGCCACGGCATCACAGCTCATAGCAACCTCCAACTCCTGGGCTCAAGTGAGTCTCCTGCCTCTGCCTCCCAAATAGCTGGGACCACAGGCGCCCGCCACAATGCCTGGCTGTTTTTTGGCTGCAGCCATCATTGTTATTTGGCGGCTCAGGCTGGATTCGAACCCGCCATCTTAGGTGTATGTGGCTGGCGCCTTAGCCACTTGAGCTGAGCCAACAATCTACAGATTTAATGCACTCCCTATTAAAACACCATTGTCATACTTTAAAGAACATGAAAAAAATAGTACTTTATTTTATATGGAAACAGAAAAAAATCTCAAATAGCAAATACATTACTCAGAAGTAAGAACAAAACAGGAGGTATCACGTTATCAGACTTCAGGTTATACTATAAATCTATAGTGATCAAAACAGCATGGTACTAGCACAAAAACAGAGAGGTAGACTTATAGAACAGAATAGAGAACCAAGAGATGAAACCAGCATACTTATTTCATTTGATCTTCGACAGCCTATCAAAAATATTCAGTGGGGGAAAGACTCCCTATTTAACAAATGGTTCTGGGTGAAATGGCTGGCGATAGAAGACTGAAACTGGACCCCACCTTTCACCTTAACAAAAATTGATTCTCACTGGATAAAAGATTTAAACTTAAGACATGAAACTGTAAAAATACTAGAAAAGAGTGCAGGGAAAACACTTGAAGAAATTGGCCTGGGAGAATATTTTATGAGAAAGAACCCCCCTGGGCAATTGAAGCAACACCAAAAATACATTACTGGGATCCGATCAAACTAAAAAGCTTTTGCACAGCCAAGAGCACAGTAAGTAAAGCAAACAGGCAACCTTCAGAATAGGAGAAGATTTTGGCAGGTTATGCTTCCAACAAAGGTCTGATAATTAGAATCTATAGAGAACTCAAACTAATTAATAAGAAAAGAATAAATAACCCTCAATTCTTTGTGGGCAAGAGACTTGAACAGAAACGTCTCTGATGAAGACTGGTGCATGGCCTACAAACACATGAAAAAAATGCTTATCATCCTTAATCATCAGAGAAATGCAAATCAAAACCACTTTGAGATAGCATCTAACTCCAGTAATATTAGCCCATATCACAAAATCCCAAAACTACAGATATGGGTGTGGATGTGGAGAGAAGGGAACACTTCTACACTGCTGGTGGGAATGCAAGCTAATATGACATTCTTGGAAAGAAGTTTGGAGAACACTCAAGGAACTAAAAGTAGACTTACCATTCAATCCTACAATTCCTCTACTAGGTATATACCCAGATGATCAAAAATTATTTTACAACAAAGACATCTGTACCAGAATATTTATTGCAGCCCATTTTTTTTTTTTTTTTTTTTTTTTTTTTAGAAAGAGCCTAAATCTGTCCCCCTGGGTAGGGTGCTGTAGCATCACAGCTCACAGCAACCTCCAACTCCTGGGCTCAAGCGAGTCTTCTGCCTCAGCCTCCCAAGTAGCTGGGACCACAGGCGCTTACCACAATGCCCAGCTATTTTTTGTTGCAGCCGTCATTGTTGTTTGTCGGGCCCAGGCTGGATTTGAACCCGCCACCTTAGGTGTATGTGGCTGGTGCTTAGCCACTTGAGCCACAGGCGCCGACCCTGCACCCTAATTCATAATAGCCAAGACATGGAAACAGCCCAAGTGCCCATCGATCCATGAATGGATTAACAAATGGTGGTATATGTACACCATGGAATACTATACAGCCATAAAAAGGATGGGTAGGTCACATCTTTTATGTTTACCTGGATAGAGCTGGAACATATTCTTTCGAGTAAAGTATCTCAAGAATGGGAAAAAAAGTATCCAATGTATTCAATAGTACTATAAAATCAATGTATAATCACCTACATAGTCATGGGAATGGCAAACATAACTATAGTCCAGAAAGTAAAAGGGAAGAGGAGAGAGAGTGGAGGGGAGGAGGAAATGGGAAAAGGGAGGGTATTTGGGGGGACCTCACCTAATGTGCATGATGCAATGGTACATTTCAAAACTATTAAGAAATGAGGGCTTGGCGCCTGTGGCTCAAGCAGCTAAGGCGCCAGCCACATACACCTAAGGTGGTGGGTTCGAATCCAGCCCGGGCCCGCCAAACAACAATAATGGCTGCAACCAAAAAATAGCCAAGCATTGTGGCGGGCACTTGTGGTCCCAGCTACTTGGGAGGTGGAGGCAGGAGACTTGCTTGAGCCCAGGAATTGGAGGTTGCTGTGAGCAGTGAAGCCATGGCACTCTATCCAGGAGGACAGCTTGAAGCTCTGTCTCAAAAAAAAGAAATGAGTATAGGGCACTGCCTGTGGCTCAGTGAGTAGAGCGCCAGCCCCATACACCAAGGGTGGCAGGTTCAAACCCGGCCCTGGCCAACTGTAACAGAAAATAGCCAGGCATGGGGGGGGGGGGGGGGTGCCTGTAGTCACAGCTACTCAGGAGGCTGAGACAAGAGAATCACCTAAGCCCAGGAGTTGGAGGTTGCTGTGAGCTATGACACCATAGCACTCTACCAAAGGCAATAAAGTGAGACTATGTCTCTTAAAAAAAAAAAAAAAAAAAGAAATGAGTATATTTGTTAAAAAAAAAAAAAAAAACACTGCTGGTCACATAGGCACAGTGGCTCAGGACTATAATTCTAATACTTGGGGAGGCTGAGATGGGAGGATCATTTGAGGCCATGAATTTGAGAATAGCCTGGGCAACGTGACAAGACCCTCCCTTCTACAAAAAATAATTAGCTGGGTGTAGTGAGCCTGTTATCCCAGCTACTCGGAAGGCTGTGGTAGAACTGCATAAGCTCAGGAGTCTGAGGTTGCTGTGAGCTATGACTACATCACTGCACTCTAACTCAGGCAACAGAGTTGAGACTGTCTCAAATAAACAAACAAAAAGTACTGCTGGTCTTAAAAGCGTTAGAAAGTTTCTAGAAGGACTGATGATGACAAGAAGCAGAGGAAGGTAGCCAAGGCTCAGAGACAGAGGGAATGCCAACTATCCAAGACAAATGCCAGCTTGGAATGGTGAAAGCCAAACTTGTTTTGAGAGCAAGATACACTGCTACTGAGGCTTAAAGACTTAACTACAAAGATGGGACAAGCAGAGCCAGAAAACAGTGGGAACAAATCAACTGTGGCTTTGCTGTCTACCCCTTTCAGAGCAGGAACCAGAACTGCTTTTCCCAAGAGAAATAGGAATAGGTATGTAGTACTGGAGTTCAGACTTGAACTTGTACTTGAAGACAGAAGAGAAATTATCCCCCCACAATGGGAGACTGCTGTATCGGTCACAATCTCCAAGTAGAAAACTAACGGCGGATGTTATATAGGAAGTCTACCCAAAAGGAAGGCTCATGAAGAGAGTAGAATGTAGTAGAACTTAGGGAATGAAGAATTTGAGTCACTTTTAAGTCATTCTTGATTAAAAGTGTACTGAACATTATTTCTAGGAAAATGGAAATATCACAAAATGGGGATAATAATACAATCTCACAGAAATGGCATGAAAATTAAGATAAGCACATAAAGTGCTTAGAATGGTACTTACAACATAGTTAATAACCAATGAACATCAGCTATTATGATTATAATGATGATGTTTCTCCTGAACCAGGTCCCACCCCTCCTCTTCCTCTAAACCTTGACTTGCCACCTCTAAATCTTACACACATTTTCTATTATTTGTATATTTACACATTTGGTTACACTATAATCCAAGCTTCTGAAGTGATGAAACGTGACTTGCCCCAAGTATCCAAAACAGTTTCTGGCATATAGTGAGTATTTGATAAATATTGATGCTTTGAAATAATCTTACTGAGGTAGCCTTTGCAAATGCACATTTGAAGTCAAATATTTACTAAATAACAAGTGGGTATTGTGCTAGCTGCTTTTCTACATAATCTGATTTAATTGACAAGCAATATCCCACTTTACAGATAAAGAAAACCAGCTCAATGGCATAACTATGTAACTCAAATCCCTGACTTTCCTGAATCCCCCTCTTCAAAGCCCATAATGACTAGTAACTCCTTTATTCCTCTATCCCTCAATGTGGCAGCTCTTCTATTTGCCTTCTCTGAGCTCAGTCACAAAGCAATGCAGAAGGTAAAAAAAAAATCACAAAACCACATAGATTTGTCCACTATAGACCCATACACTCTAACAACAAGACTGTCATTGCCACTCTTCCTGCTCCACAGGTTGGACGCCTTATAATCCTCCTGCAGATGCACCCTTGTGCACCTGTTTTCAATCATTAGAGCCTATCAAATTCCCCTGTCACTTCACTCACATCTTTGTGTTTCTTTCCATTCAATGGTTCAGACCCCTAGCACATTAGTTATATCATGAACATGAGTGGTCCTGCTCTGCTCTCCTTTCTCCCCTTTTCCCTCTCTTCCATTCAGAATCCTACAAGATCAATCTTCCTAAAAGAGATTTGGACCATGTCATTTTCCCATCCAAAATCCTTTAGGTGTTATCCATGGCTGTATGACAAGCATTGGCACACAAGACCTGCTGTGCTCTGGTCCAAAGCTATTTTTATTATTTATTTATTTATTTATTCTTTTTTTGAGACAGGGTCTTACTATGTCACCCTGGGTAGAGTGCTATGGATCATAGCTCACAGCAACTTCAAACTCCTGGGCTTAAGCAATTCTCTTGCCTGAGCCTCCCAAGTAGCTGGGACTACAGGTGCCTGCCACAATGCCTGGCTATTTTTTTTTTTTTTTGGAGACAGAGCCTCAAGCTGTCACCCTGGGTAGAGTGCTATGCCATCACAGCTCACAGCAACTTCCAACTCCTGGGCTTAAGTGATTCTCTTGCCTCAGCCTCCCAAGTAGCTGGGACTACAGGCACCCACCACAATGCCCAGCTATTTTTTGGTGGTAGTTATGATTGTTTGGCAGGCATAGGCTGAATTCGAACCCACTAGCTCTGGTGTATGTCGCTGGCACCTTAGCTGCTTGAGCTACAGGCGCCAAGCCAATGCCTGGCTATTTTTTTGTTGTAGTTTTCATTGTTGTTTAGCAGCAGGCCCAGGCTGGGTTCGAACCCACCAGCCCCGGTAAGTGGCCAACGCCCTAACCACTGAGCTACAGGCACAAAGTTTGAAAGCTACTTTTTTTTTTGGAGACAGAGTCTCAAGCTGTCATCCTGGGTAGAGTGCCATGGTGTCACAGCTCAAGGCAATCTCAAAGTTTTGGGCTTAAGCAATTCATTTGCTTCAGCCTCCCAAGTAGCTGGGACTATAGGAGCCCACTGCAATGCCTGGCTATTTTTTTGTTGTTGTTGTTGCAGTTGTCATTGCTGTTTTAGTCAGCCTGGGCCGGGTTGGAACCTGCCAGCCTCAGTGTATGTGGCCAGTAGCCTATCCACTGAGCTACAGGGCGCCGCCCTATTTTTATTTATTAAATCATAATTGTGTAAATTATGTGCTGATTTTATTTACAATTTGGAATACTTACTTCAAACTGGCTTTTTTAATTTATTTTTTTGTGACAAAGCCTCAAACTGTCACTCTGGGTAGAGTGTTGTAGCATCACAGCTCACAGCAACCTCCAACTCCTGGGCTTAAGTGAGTTTCCTGTCTCCACCTCCCAAGTAGCTAGAACTATAGGCACCCACCAAAACGCCTGGCTATTTTTTGGTTGCAGCCGTCATTGTTGTTTGGAGGGCCCAGGCTGGATTCGAACCCACCAGCTCAGGTGTATGTGGCTGGTGCCTTACCTGCTTGAGCTACAGGTGCCGAGCCAAACTAGCTTTTTTTAATGCCTTCTTCTTCCCCACAAAAATTCTCTGTTCTGGCCAAACTTGCTAATGACCAATCTCCCACACTGCCCTTTGCTCACATTATTCACCAGCATCTGCATAGCCTACTCATGGAGGTTGCTATGAGCTATGACACCTCGGCACTCTACCCAGGAAGGACAACAGCTTGAGACACTGTTTCAAAAAAAATTTTTTTTAGGGGACATCACATACTGCAGAATCCATCAATCTCAGCAGCATTACCTGCACTATGATGTAGAGAGCTACCAACAGGAGCAGCTTAATTTACAAATGAGAGCAGTAAAAAAGGAAGCAGTCTGAGGTGGATAGTTGGCAGATCTGGGAATAGTACCAGACCGAAGGACGACAATTGCCTCTGAAAGGCTTAAAACTAGCAATTTAAATTAAACCTGATTCCGAGCCAGGCTGTTTGCCTTTACACACAGTAAAAATCAAAGGAGTTCAGCAAGTCACACTGTCACTGCCACTTATGAAAATTACCTTAGTAAAGAGACATACCCACCAGAGTCTTCTAGTGAAAGACTGAAACCATTCAGCAGTATTTTTTAGCTTGACAGTCTGCCTATTTTCTTTTTAACATGGAAACACATGCTACTATACTCAATAAAACCAAATACAACAGAATTCTACTGTTGTCTATAAAAAGAGCCATGTCTGACTTTCCTCCAAAAGTAATTAAGCTGTCTCTATAATTTTTCCTATAATAGTAACCAGCATTCAAGATTTATATTCCTTATATTCCAAACTTCAAGCCAAGATGAAAATATTACACTCAGTTCCATCTCTCTACTAAAATGATGATTTATTATGATTTCCTCTTTAGTTCTTAGAATCTCTCAATAATAATAGTTTTCAAAATGTGATCCAAAAAGCCCAATTAATAATATGGTTTGGGGGCAGAAATGGGGACAAGGAAGAGGTGAACCACCTCTCCCACAGCTGCTTTTATCTGCTTCATATGCCATATGTTTGAAGAAAAGAGTCTAATAGGATAGGAAGAATGGAGGGAGGATGGGAGGAAGAAGGGAAGAGAGGAAGAGAAGGAGGGAGGCAAGGAGGGAGAGAGGGAACTTAAAACATCACTGAGGTAACAGAACTACACTACCATATATCAATATAACTAGCAAGGCACTACTTTGTTACATAGAAGTTATAACTAGCAAAATTAAATGATCAGGTTTAATAGTAAATAAGGATAGAATGGTAAACAAATGTAATTCGATGAAATCCTAATTTTAGCCAATGATTTCAATCATTCATATTCAACTTTTTTTTTTAATGGGATGGAATGGGATGGACTGACACAGCTGATAGCTGCAGCTAGTCATTCAACTGGTTTTGAATCAGCAAATCATTAATAAAAAAAGAGTTGTCGCTTGGTGCCTATAGCTCATTGGTTAGGGTGCTAGCCACATACACTGGAGCTGGAGGGTTCGAATCCAGCTGCCAAACAACAATGACAACTACAACAAAAAACTAGCCAGGCATTGTGGTGGGCACCTATAATCACAGCTACTTGGGAGGCTGAGGCAAGAGAATCGCGTAAGCCCCAGAGTTTGAGGTTGCTATGAGCTGTGAAGCCGCAGCACTCTACCCAGGGCAACACAGTAAACTCAAAAAGAGTTGAACTTCCAATGAAACATATAAGCAGTAATAGGGAAGGCTAAGTAAAGATAGATCTGATGATTTGAATCTAGATAGCTGCTATGCCTTTAATGGTTTAGTACTAGCCCATAAAGCTAGCACTAAATAAACAGCAGACCAAATCCTGCCAGATAAAGGATATAAACAGCTATGTAGAGAAATTATCCCCCCACAACAGTAGACTGCTATGTAGGTCACACTCTCCAAGGGACAATATTATTGGGCCAATCCCTAAGCCACTTAATTCCTATTAGAAGATTCTGATTCAGAAACTGGGTCTTTCTATTTCAAGAGTAACAGAAAGAGCAGAGCAACTAGTGTGATGTGAGACCTGGTGCGACTCACCTGTGCAGAACTCCTTGCTCACGTTGTGGGGCACTGTGATCCGTCGATAGACAATGGGCTCTGATTCCAGAATATTCTCATCATGGCGGTATCGAGTAGGCCTTTCATTTGGGATGCCTCGGGAACGGGTACCACTTCTCCTCTCATAGGTATCAATCTCCTCAAATACAGCTGCCTTGTCAAAAAGGGCCAGGTTCCCTTCAAAATCAAAATCTGTATCTGGGATCTCCTCAATATCATCCCCGAAGCACTCATCATCTTTATTCTTCATTTGACCATTTTTTAAACCGCTTTTCTTTGGAGTTGCCTGATTTGGGTGCCTGCTACTAGATGACCCTGGAGAAAAAAAGAGGGACTAAAAAGTCAGCGTGCCTATAGAAAATGCTCAGTGGAAGAGGAAAAGACAGTACATTCGTTGCTTACAGAGAGTGTTACAGGAACCGAAGTAAAAATGGTAAAGGTTAGCTACTTCTAAATTATATTAAATAGCACAAACCCCACATCTCATGTGCACAATATATTTCAAATATTAACCAAACAACTAGTTAATGAATATAAAATAAGCAGCACTCGAGAAATTTTTTTTTTTTTTTAGACACAGTTTCAAGCGGTTGCCCTGGGTAGAGTGTCGTGGTGTTATAGCTCACAGCAACCTCAAACTCCCAGGCTTTTTTTTTTTCTTCAGTTTTTGGCTGGGGCTGGATTTGAACCCACCATCTCCAGTATATGGGGCCGGTGCCCTACTCCTTGAGCCACAGGCGCCACCCCAAACTCCTGGGCTTAAGCAATTCTCTTGCCTTAGCCTCCCAAGTAGCTGGAACTAACAGGCGCCCACCACAACGCCCAGCTGTTTTTTGGTTGTAGTTGTCATCGCTGTTTGGCAGGCCCGGGTTGGACTGAAACCCGCCAGCTCCTGTGTACGTGGCTGGCGCCCTAGCCACTGAGCTACAGGTACCAATCCCAATCCCAGAAATCTTAACCACTTATTCTCTTTATAAGGAAACTGGTAATAACTGAAGCTTTTTTTTTTTTTGACAGAGTTTTATTTTGTTGCCCTCGGTAGAGTGCCATGGCATCATAGCTCACCATAACCTCAAATTCTTGGTCTCAAGTGATCCTCTTGCCTCGGCCTTCCGAGTAGCTGGTACTATAGGTGCCTGCCACAAGACCTGGCTATTTTTAGAGACAGGGTTTTGCTCTAGCTCAGGCTGGTCTCAAACACATGAGCTCAGGTGATCCACCCACCTTGGCATCCCAGGGTGCTAGGATTATATGCATGAGCCACACCACATCCAGCTAACTAAAGCTTTTCTGGCAACTTAATATCAAGAAAATAAGTGGAAGGGCACTCTGACTCAATAGGGTGATTTGAATTTAAAGTCCAGACATTTAAGAAAAAATACCATTGACTAAAAGAAGGCCAAGTCCTCACAACCTGAAGCCTATATGAAGATACTATTCACTTGGCTCTTAATTCTATGCTTACCTAGCAAACACCTGATTTTTAATTTGATCTCAGGGAAGACTCTAGTAGGAGATAATCCTTGGTTTATATAAAAGATCCCATATTTTGGCTTGGCGCTGTTAAGGCCAAAATTATTACCACTGAGAGTCCATACTCACACATGGAAAAACCAAGGAGTTTATTCTTATCAGGCAGGCATATACTTGGGTCACTCCCATGAGAAAAGCAGAAACAGCGGGGAGTGGCCCCTAAACAAACGCCAGGGAAACTTTTATACATTTTTCTGCAAAGTACTATGGGTTGCAATAAAATGCTAAAGAAGATGGCTGAGGAAGAAGCCAGTGTCTGGTCACTCATCGGTCACTAGGGAGGCCTTGGGGTTCCGATAGGTCAGATAGGTCAGCTGTCTCTTCATAGCTGGGGTCTTAGCTTGGAGGTGTGTGAACTTATGATTGGTTGTTACCACCTGGGCTGCATACCTGATTTGATTTATGACCTTGGAGATTCCTGCAGCCCTTGCCTCCTCCCCCCTCTCCTCTGTGTCTTCCTTCTTCCCCAGCTTTTTATCTTTTCTATTTTTGCTACTACCATCACTATTTAAAGGCAAAGCAAGGAAAATAAAAAATAAAGAAACAGGATCATAGTTGCTCCCTCTCAGCGCCTGTGGCTCAAGTGGCTAAGGCGCCAGCCACATACACCTAAGGTGATGGGTTTGAATCCAGCCTGGGCCCGCCAAACAACAATGAAGGCTGCAACCAAAAAAAAAAAAAAGCCAGGCATTGTGGTGGGCGCCTGTGGTCCCAGCTACTTGGGAGGCTGAGGCAGGAGACTTGCTTAAGCCCAGGAGTTGGAGGTTGCTGTGCAGTGTGATGCCATAGCACTCTACCCAGGGCGACAGCTTGAGGCTCTGTCTCAAAAAATAAAAAAGATCCCATATCTTGAGTTAATATATAGCTACCACTGGTATTCTGACTTACAAACATGTCTTTAGACCTTCTGGTTAATGTGATCTCTTTTCCTCAGATTTTATCTCTTCAAGTAAGCAGTTTCTGTATCAGGAAATAACAACAAACTCCATACTGGGCTGATCCTACATAGTCCACACCAAGATGCACATCAACACCAGAGTAGCCAGTCACCCTCTGTCTGAGACCCTATTTGGCTATCACACACTAGTCAACAACTACTCTAGTAGCCAACAGAGAAGGCCCCACAGAATTCTCCATACCATCCATTTCCAGAGAATCTTGAATTAAATTTATATGCTGATTCCCATCTGACTATCCTGAAAGGGTGGAAAAGGTGAACAGTATGCCTAATTGAACCTCTACCGAGGTCTAAATAAATGTAATGTACTTCCTTTTGAAAGACTGAGCCCTTCAGCTACTGAAAACACTCAAGTAGCAGTTAGAACAATCACAAGCAAACCCCCTCACACATGCCATGCCAACTATATTGTTCTAACTCTATTCATAGCAAGCCCCTTACAACTGAAAGGACCAAGAATCAGAAGACTTAGAATTCAGTTGCAGTTCTATCATTAAAATGTTATATAATCTTATATCTGTCATCTAACTTCTCAAGGTCCCCAATTTCCATGCATGTAAAATGTTTATACATACTGATTTCTAGCACATAAAGCACATAGCAGGCAGCCAATAAATATCTGTTTAACAAATTAATCAATATCAGCAAGATCGAATATTAAATTATTCTCCAAGATGTGTACTATGGAAATATAATTTACACCCAAGTCTTCCTAATGCTAAGCACTGGTACAGGAAAAGGCTGTGATGGTACTAAAGATGCAATTTAGGACTCTGAAAACAAACCAAGGACGACCAAAATTATGAAGGTAAGGACGAATGGTTGAGACATCATAGACAACTCAGATTGTGAACCAATAAGAAGCTAGTCAAAGTTTGGATTAAGTTCTAGTTCTGATAATTTGATAAAATATTCAGTGAAAGGCCAAGCACAGAGGATCATGCCTGTAATCTTAGTACTCCGGGAAGCTGACACAGAAGAATCACTTGCGGTCAGGAGTTTGAGACCAGTTTGAGCAAGAATGCCACCCCATCTAAAAAAAATGAAAAATAAGTCAGGCATTGGGGCAGGCACCTGTAGTCCCAGCTACTCGGGAGGCTGAGGCAGGAGGAGTTAGAAGATGCTGTGAGCTAGAATGATGCTACTCTAGCCCCAGCAACAGAAAAAGAAAAGTCATTGAGAACCTATGGTATGACACAGGAGGGGCTAGGAGCACAGCATAAAACCAAAACAAACACTGCTCAGCAAGGAGGGAGGGGGAAAATATATATGCAAGTAATTAAAATGCGATGTGATTAGAGTTCTAAAAGTAGTTTATTATGTACTATAAATTGCCATAGAAATATAAATAAGAATGCAAAGGTGGATTAGGAAGGAAGAATGAGTATGAAAACACAAGATCAGCTTGGCGCCCATAGCTCAGTGGTTAGGGTGTCAGCCACATGCTCTGGAGCTGGTGGGTTCAAACGTGGTCTGGGCTTGCTAAACAGTGACAACTACACCAAAAAAATAGCCAGGCACTGTGGCGGGTGCCTGGGGTCCCAGCTACTTGGGAGGCTGAGGTAAGAGAATCGCTTGAGTCCAAGAGTTGGAGCTTGCTGTGAACTGTGATGCCATTGCACTCTACCAAGGGTGAAATAGTGAGTTTTTTTTTTTGTCTCAAAAAAAAAAAAAAATAGGCTCAGTACCTGTAGATCAGTGGTTAGGGCGCCAGCCACATACACTGGGGCTGCCAGGTTCAAACCCAGCCTGGGCCTGCTAAACAACAACTACAACAAAAAAAAAGCCAGTGTTATAATGGGTGCCTGTAGTCCCAGCTACCAGGGAGGCCAAGGCAAGAAAATTGCTTAACCCCAAGAGTTTGAGGTTGCTGTGAGCTGTAATACCATAGCACTCTTCGCAAAAAATAAAAATCAAAAAAATAAAAGGGGGGAAGGTGCCTATGGCTCAGTGAGTAGGGCGCTGGCCCCATATATGGAGAGTGGCGGGTTTGAACAGGGCCCCAGCCAAACTGCAACAAAAAAATAGCCGGGTTTTGTGGCAGGCGCCTGTAGTCCCAGCTACTTGGGAGGCTGAGGCAAGAGAATCACCTAAGCCCAAGAGCTAGAGGTTGCTGTGAGCTGTGACACTATGGCACTCTACTGAGGGTGACAAATTAAAATTCTGTCTCTAAAAAAAAAAAAAATGTAATTCATATTGTACAACTATTCCAATTTTTTTTTGTTTTTTTGAAAACAGAGTATCACTCTATTACTCAGGCCAGAGTGCCATGGCCTCAGCCTAGCTCATGGCAATCTCAAACTTCTGGGCTCATACAATCCTTCTGCCTCAGCCTCTTGATCAGCTGGCACTAGAGGTGTGTGTCACCAAGCCAGACTAATTTTTCTATTTTTAGTAGAGATAGGGCAAGCTTTGTTCAGGCTGGTCTCAAATTCCTGACCTCAGTTAATCCTCACATCTGTGCTTCCCAGAGTACTAGGATTATAGGTATGAGCCACAGGGCCCAGCCTAACCACAGCAATTTTTGAATAAAGGAAACAAAAATGAGTATGAGGCTTAAAAGGATTCTTTTCTTTTCTTTTTTTTTTTTTTTTTTGAGACAGAATCTCGCTATCTAACCCTTGGTAGAGTGCCACGGCATCACAGCTCACAGCAACCTCAAACTCTTGGGCTTAAGCGATTCTCTTGCCTCAGCCTCCCAAGTACCTGGAACTACAGGTACCCACCATAATGCCCAGCTATTTTTTTTGTGGTTGTTGTTGAAGTTGCCATTGTTGTTTGACAGGCCCGGGCTGGGTTTGAACCAGCCAGCTCTGGTACATCTGGCAGGCACCCTAGCCGCTAAGCTACAGGCACTGAGTCTGAATAGGATTCTTGTAAAGAATTCCTCTTATAGGCATTCTTTAGTAAGGTTTTTAAAAAATTAATGAGATCTATGAAGCTGCCCTCCAAATTAAAAAGTTATCAAGGTTATTCTAAAGATGAATTCGCATCAACGATCACTCACACTCATTTATTTACATCTTGTTTAAGACTTGTTTGGGGGCCGGGCACGGTGGCTCACGCCTATTAATCCCAGCACTTGGGAAGCCAAGGCAGGTAGACTGCCTGAGCTCATAGGTTCGAGACTAACCTGAGCCAGAGCAAGACCCCATCTCTAAAAAAATAGCTGGGCATTGTGGCAGGTACCTATAGTCCAAGCTACTTGGAAGGCTGAGGCAAGAGGATCACTTGAACCCAAGAATTTGAGGTTGCTGTGAGCTAAGACACCATACCACTCTACCAAGGGTGACCAAGTAGGACTCTGTCTCAAAAAAAAGACTTGTTTTTGAGCTACAACAAGGGCAAAGTTAAGTCTTTGAGGAGACCCTTGGGCCTGCAAAAGCTTAAAGTATCTACCACCTAACCCTTTACAGGCTGTGGCTCAGTGAGTAGGTCCCATCTACTGAGGGTGGCAGATTCGAACCCAGCCCTGGCCAAACTGCAACAACAACAAAAAGCTGGGCGTTGTGGTGGGTGCCTGCAGTCCCAGCTACTAGGGAGGCTGAGGCAAGAGAATCGCCTAAGCCCAAGAGATGGAGGCTGCTGTTAGCTGTGTGACCCAGGGCACTCTACTGAGGGTGACAAAGTAGAACTCTGTCTCTAAAAAAAAAAAAAAAAAAAAAAAAGAAGGCATGAAAATCTGGTTTAAAAAAGTCTAGTTATGGCTCAGCACCCGTAGCATAGTGGTTACAGTGCCAGCCACATACAAAGAAGGTGGCAGATTCAAACCCAGCCCAGGCCAGTTAGACAACGACGACAGCTGCAACAAAAAATACACAAGCATTGTGGCAGGCGTCTGTAGTCTCAGGTACCTGAGAGGCTGAGGTAAGAGAATCACTTAAGCCCAAGAGCTGGAGGTTACTGTGAGCTGTGATGCCATGCCACATGGTGAGACTGTCTCAAAAAAATAAATAAATAAATAAAAGGTCTAGTTATGGCTCAGTGCCCGTAGCACAATGGTTACGGTGCCAGCCACATACACCGAAGTTGGTGGGTTGGAACATGGCCCAGGATAGCTAAACAACAATGACAACTGCAACAAAAAAAATAGCCAGGCATTGTTGCAGGCGCCTGTAGTCCCAGCTACTTGGGAGGCTGAGGCACGAAAATTACTTAAGCCCAAGAGTTTGAGGTTGCTGTGAGCTGTGATGCTATGGCACTCTACCAAGGGCGACATAGTAAGACGCTGTTTCAAAAAACAAAAAAAAGGTCTAGTTACAGCTCAGCTCCTGTAGCACAATGTTAATAAAGAAACTAAAAAAGATACTTCCGATATTGACAGTGATGAAGAGCTCTTGGCCTGTGACACATAAATATTGTAAATTTGTACAATATTATGTACTAGTACATATGTTAAAAACTAAATGCCAAAATTCCTTTATAATATAGAAATGAAATTAACAAATGAAAATAAATGAAATTTTAAATTAAAACATTAGAATGTAGTCCCAGCTACTTGGGAGGTTGAGGCAAAAGAATCACTTAAGCCCAAGAGCTGGAGGTTGCTGTGAGTGTGATGCCACAGCACTCACATAGTGAGACTCTGTCTCAAAAAAACAAAACACTTTAAAATGAAAGATTTTTTTCCAAAAGTTTGGGTCCAAAATGTGGGTGTACAATATACACAAGAGCAATACTACCCAAAGACATCTACAGATTTAATGCAATCCTCATTAAGATACCAACATCATACTTTGAAGAACTGGGAAAAATAATTCTTCATTTTGTACAGAACCAAAAGAAACCTCGGATAGAAAAGGCAATTCTTAGTAATAAAAACAAAGCTTGAAGCCTCACTCTACCAGACTTCAGGTTATATCACAAGTTCACAGGTATCAAAGTAGCATGGTATGGCACAAAAATAGAAACATAGACATATGGAACAGAATAGAAAACCAAGAAATGAAACCAGTCTCTTAACACCCTCTAATCTTCAATAAACCAAACAGAACCATACACTGGAGAAAATGATCCCTATTCAATAAATGGTGCTGAGAGAATTGGATAATCACATGTAGAAGACTGAAACTGGACTCACCTTTCACCACTTATAAAAATTGACTCAAGGGTGGTGCCTGTGGCTCAGTGAGTAGGGCGCTGGCCCCATATACCAAGGGTGGTAGGTTCAAACCCATCCCCAGCCAAATTGCAACAAAAAAATAGCCGGGCATTGTGGTGGGCGCCTGCAGGCATTGTGGCAGACGCCTGTAGTTCCAGCTACTCAGGAGGCTGAGGCAAGAGAATCACCTAAGCCCAGGAGCTGGAGGTTGCTGTGAGCTGTGATACCACAGCACTCTACTGAGGACGACACACACTCTATCTCTTAAAAAAAAAAAATGGACTCAAGATGAATAAAAGATTTAAATGGAAATCTTTTTTACATGGAAAGATAAAAATCCTAGAAGGAAGTATGGAAAAAATTCTTGAGGATGTTGGCCTAGGGTAAGATTTTATGAAGACTTCATTGGCATTTACAACAACAAAAATAAACCAATGGGACTTAAGTTGAAAAGCTTCTCTATAGCTAAGGATGCAACAATTAAAGCAAAAAAAAAACAAAACCCAACCTTCAGAATGAAGAAAGATATTTGCATGTTACAAATCTGACAAAGGGTTGATAACTATAATCTACAGATATCTCAAACAAAAAAGAGCAAACAATCCCATCTATCACTGGGTGATACATGAACAGAACCTTTTCTACAGAAGACAGATGAAAAGCTAACAAACATATGAAAAAATACTTATCATCCCTAATCATCAAAGAAATGCAAATTAATACCATCCTGAGGTATCACCTAATCCCAGTAAGAAAAACACACATCACAAAGTTGCAAAGCTGCAGATGCTGGTGTGGATGTGGGGAGAAGTGAACACTTATGGGACTGCAAGTTAATACAGCCTCTTCGAAAAGAAGTATCCTCAAAGAACTCAAAATAGACCTCCCATTTAATCCTGTAATCCCATTACTAGGCATCTACCCATTTAAAAAAAAATCATTTTATTATAAGAACATTTGCACTAGACTATTTATTGAGGCTCAATTTATAATCGCCAAGATGTAGAAACAACCTATAGTGGTTATTATGTTCCACAGGGCATAACAACGTTTTAGAAATCAATGACTCACAGTTAATTACTCTACTACTCTTCAAGAAATATTTTGAAGAACCATTAACAAAACATTACCATAAAAATAGTTCATTTCAGCCTGGCACCCATAGCACACTGGTTACAGAGCCAGCCACATAAACTGAGGGTGGCAGGTTTGAACCCAGCTCAAGCTAGCTAAACAACGACAACTGCAACAGAAAATAGCTGGGCATTGTGGCAGGAACCTGTAGTCCCAGCTACTTGGGAGGCTGAGGCAAGAGAATCACTTAAGCCCAAGACTTTGAAGTTGCTGTGAGCTGTGATGCCATAGTACTCTTCCGAGGGCAACAAAGTGAGACTCTGTCTCTAAAAAAAAAAAAAAAATCCTAATCAAATAGTATCAATATTATGAGTCCAATATTTAATTTTTATTTAGGAATAATAAAATTATTATTATTTTATTTGTACTTAGTCCACAGCACAGTTCCTTTGAAACTTAAGATAGTTTATTCGGAAGAAAAGAATGGGCATAGTTTACATGAGTCTCATTTCAACCAAATGCATAATCACAAACTGCTCTTAAATCCAAAATACCATGTCACCCACGAGAATATTCTGATTAGTATTTTTCCATATTCATTCATTCATTTAAAAAAAACTCATTGGCTCGGTGCCTGTGGCTCAAGTGGCTAAGGCGCCAGTCACATACACCTAAGGTGGTAGGTTCAAATCCAGCCCGGGCTACCAAACAACAATGACAGCTGCAACCAAAAAACAGCCAGGCATTGTGGCGGGCGCTGTGGTCCCAGCTACTTGGGAGGCAGAGGCAGTAGACTCGCTTGAGCCCAGGAGTTGGAGGTTGCTGTGAACTGTGATGTCACAGCACTCTACCTAGGGGGACAGCTTGAGGCTTTGTTTCAAAAAAAAAAAAAAGTACTCATTAAGCAACTGCTATGTACTAGGATCTGTGCTAGGGGCTCAATGGCGAACAATATAAACGTAAGTCCAGTTCTTAATGTTACACTCACCCCTATCATCATTTTAAAATCATTTCTGTGATTCATCAGCACCAGGCCTAGTGGCTTACACCTGTAATCCTACCACTATAGAAGGCTAAGAGGATCCCTAAGTTTGAGACCAGCCTGAGCAAGAGCAAGACCCCATCTCTACTAAAAATAAAAAAATTAGCTGGATCTTATGGCAGGTACCTATAGTCCTAGGGGAGGCTGAGGTAGGATGATTGCTCGAGCCAAGGAGTTACCTAGGCTGACACCATAGTACTCTAGCCTAGGCAACAAGAGTGAGACTTTGTCTTAAAAAAAAAAAAAAGATATACTGAAAGAGATCTCTTTTCTACTTCTGAAGAATGTTGTGTCTGGATGAGACACATGAAACTGCTAGAGCCAGCTAATATCAATTTGAGGAGATAACAAACACGCAAAGGATAGTTTCAGAGAAATAAGGTGGAGACCCTAATTATACTGTATCTGGAACTGACAGCCTCTGGACTTACCATTATATACAACAGAATCTCCAAAGTTGACTACCTCCCTATATTGACCACCTCCTTAAAATGACCTAATTTTTATAGCCTGGACATGTACCCTATGTACATATCAGTATAGCAGGCCTAGTTCTTTTTTTTTTTTTTGAGGCAGAGTCTTAAGCTGTCGCTCTGGGTAGTGTGCCGGGGAGTCACAGGTCAAAGCCACCTCCAAATATTGGGCATCAGCGATTGTCTTGCTCAGCCTCCCAAGTAGCTGGGACTCAGGTGCTCACCAAAACGCCTGGCTATTTTTGGTTATAATTGTCATTTTTGGCAGGCCCGGGTTGGATTCGAACCTGCCAGCTCTGGTGTATGTGGCTGGCGCCCTAGCTGCTTGAGCTACAGGTGCTGAACCAGCAGGCCTAGTTCTTTATGTTGACCACCTTCATATGTTGATCAATTTGCTATAGTCCTTTGGGTGGTCAACTTACAGAGGTTCTACTACAATTTATTATTAAAGCCACTGTGTAAGGAGTTCTATTATTCACAACGAGAGCATCTTGACATAATCCAGCTAGCTAGCAAGAGCTTTTCCACAAAGATTACTCTAAGGTATTACAGATATTAGGGAAGCATGCAAATACTTTAAGGCAGCAGTTCTCAACCTATGGGTCATGACCTAGAGGAACTGTTTAAAGGGCCACCACATTAGGAAGGTTGAGAACCACTGCTTTAAGGTGACTATTATTATCTATAGTCACTTATTAGCATGCAGTAAAGGAAGAAAGACAGACTCCCACCATCCTGCAGAACCTATGCGCCAAACACCATCTTAGGCTTTTTTTTCTTTTTGAGATAGAGTCTCACTATGTCTCCCTGGGTAGAGTGCCGTGGCATCACAGCTCACAGCAACCTCAAACTCTTGTGCTTAAGCAATTCTCTTGCCTCAGCCTCGTAAGTAGCTGGGACTACAGGCACCCACCACAACACCCAACTATTTTTTTGTTGCAATTGTCGTTGTTTAGCTGGCCCAGGCCGGATTTGAACCCGCCACCCTCAGTGTGTGTGGCTGGCGCTATAACCACTGTGCTATGGGCACTGAACCCATCTTAGGCTTTTATATGTAAAAGCCTAAGATGGGTTAGGCGCCCGCCACAACGCCTGGCTAGTTTTTAGAGACAGGCTCTCAGTTTTTCCTCTGAACAACCTGATTAAAATTACTATCTTACAAATGAGGAAACTAAGAGTGAGAGGTGAAGTATCTTGCTTCAAATTTACACTGATTTAGATTTGAACTTCAATCAGATTCCAATTCTATATTACTTACACATAATGTGGAAATAAGAGTAGGAAAACCATGTAGCTCTGACAGACCCGGGTAAAGTTAAATGTATAAAATGAGTATCATGTCCAGAAAATGAACACACAAGGCAAAAAAAATTAAACATTCCGTATAGTACAATAGTGAAAGGAGTTCAAAGGCAATAGGAAATAAATATTCCTTTTTAAAAATAACTTTTTTAACCTTTATTATTTATTTTTTTTATTGCTGTAGTTTGGCTGGGGCTGGGCCTGAACTCACCACCTTCAATACATGGGGCCAACACCCCACTTACTGAGCCACAGGCATCACCCTAAAA
>CAUYQV010060774.1:0-35440 GCA_963574575.1 Galagoides demidoff
TTGTCCCTAATCACTGGAGAAATGTAAATCAAAACTACCCTGAGATATCACCTAACCCTAGTGAGAACAGCTCATATCACAAAGTCCCAGAGCTGCAAATGGAGAGAAGGGAACACTTACACTATTGGTGGGACTGCAAACTTATACAGCCTCTTTGGAAAGAAGTATGGAGAATCCTCAAAGAACTCAAATAGACCTTTCATTTGATCCTTCAATCCTATTATTAGGTATTACCCAGAAGAAAAAAAATCATTTTATTATAAGGACATATGCACTAGAATGTTTATTAGCGCTCAATTCACAACTGCCAAGATGTCGACCCAAGTGCCCACCAACCCAGGAATGAATCAACAAGTTGTGGTATATGTATACCTTGGAATACTGTTCAGTCACAAAAGATGGAGACTTTACATCTTTTGTATGAACATGGCTGAAATTAAAACACACTCTTCTTAGTAAAGTATCACACAAATGAAAAATCAATTATCCAATGTACTCAGCACTAATAGTAGATGAACAAAGACACCCCCCCCACACACACACACAAACTCAAGTGGGAGGCAGAAGGGAGGGAGAAGAGGGGAGGAGGAGGGGATTTCCGTACTCTCCTCTAACAGGCACAATGCAGGGGTACTGGCACACCTCCTGGGTGAGGAACACAACTACAACTTGGACTTTACCTAACAAACGCAAACAATGTAACCTAATCATCTGCATCCTCACAATCTGAAATTTAAGAAAATATGCCTTCGAAAGGACCTGTGCCCAGACTCCCCAGTTACCATAGACCTTTCTTTCTATTTGCATATGAGAGACTCAGAAAGCTTTGAGGGGGTTCTAACTTAAGAGCACAATGAGTATCAGACACCCCGCATTTACAACAACCTCTCCCTTTACCCCGTAGCAAAGGCCTGCTCTCTTTGTGTGCAGTGGCAACAATAGCAAAGTTAACTGAGGCATCTGTTGGCTTAGTTTTTAAGATTTCCATTTAGTCTTTTCATATCTCATGTCATTCAGAGCTTACTCCTTACTGAAAATAACCAGTGACTTTCTGCTGCCAGGAAAAAACCTATGAAATCCTTCTCTTTTCTTTCATACATATTTCTAGCCATCTCTGTAACCTCTAAAATCCCCCAACTTTCTTCCTCTACCAGAGGAGAGAAAAACTCATGACTGTTATGTCCTTTAAGAATATTTTCTTGTCTTACTTTTGTGACCTTGATACTCTCAGTCCAGATTTAGAGCTGGTTAGGGATCAGTCCTATTTGAGAACTGAGCAAGGACCCTCTCAAGCTTCTCAAATAGGACTGGTCCCTAACCAGCTCTAAATCAGCACCTACTCAGACTTACTTGAACCTTATTTTTTCCCAAAGGCCAAATCTGTAGAAGTTACGGAAACTTCAGCACATACTACAGCCTGCCTGTTAGGTAGAGATAAGAAAGCAATACTTTCACAGATAGCAAATATGCTTTTGGGGTGATTCATGAATTTTTATGTCCTTTGGGATCAATATAGTTTCTTAACTGCATGTGGTATTTCAATTAAACATAGCAGTCACATAAAAGTCCTATTAGATGTCTCATTTCTTCCAAAGGAATTGGCTATATTAAGATTAAGCCCCAAAGTAAAAAGCAAACTTATGAAACAAAGGGCAGTGCTTTAGCAGATTACTGTACAGCACTAAATGAGCTGCTTTAACACCTCCAGGCTGTCCAGCAAGTCCAAGATTCAAAGCCAAAACCAACTCCTGACTATTGGCATCTGGCCTTGAATTAACTCCAGTATCAAACACTTGATTCTGAAGAAGTATATTGAAAAAGATCAAATTGTTTTCTTGTCCCAGTTTAACTAACTACAGGGGCACAAGATGGTCTCTTGGCCTGCTACAGATACTGAAATCGGCTGTCAAAACTGTTACAGGCTGTGATCCATCATGGAAAGGAAAATTTAAAAACCATAATGGAGACCCTTCAGTAGAATTGTAGAGGATTGCTCTGTTGCATTTTCCATCTATTAAACTCACTATTTTGGGAAAATTGTAAAGTAGCACATGGATCCAAGCCAAAACCTTTAGGCCCCTTTGAACATGCATTTGCAAGCGGATATCATTTAGTTACTCACCTCATGGGGTTTGAATGTGTCCTTAACTCTCCTGTTTCTGCTTTCTGGTTCATAAGAAGCCTTCATTGTCATAAAGGAACTGCTGTGATAGCAGCAAAGAAAGTTTTAGACTTTGTGTCTTCCACTTGACAATACCCAGTAGTGATATGGGTACCAACTCCAACTTGTAAACCTGAGGAACTTTAGCTGCCATGGCCAGAGGTTTTTTATCCTTGGCCTTCTTGGCCATTAGGTCTACGCTCACAGGAGCTGGAGCTCATAGCCTGTCTGTATATGAATGGGTCACGCGATGCCCAATGCATCTAACAATCTCACTGCTTATCTTTGCACTTTTACAGTTCAATATGGCAACCCATTGTAGATGGTTAATACAATATGTGCACTACATTATTATTTATATGTAACTTTTATGTAAGTTATAATAATGTAATTTATAATAGTAAAAATTACTTCCAAGGTCTAGACAGCTTTTCCCAATGATAACACACAAGAAGTCCTGCATGACCTTCAGCTAAAGTCTTGGTTTACAGTAAATGACACCAACATAAAATTGTTTCCAAACTTCATTGGAAAGAATGATAATATGTTATTATTGTTAACCATGAATATTGCAATACGAACTCCAGGGATTCAACCTTTAGAGCTTTGTCTCCCATTTGAAAAGATAGCATACATTCTATATCAACAGATCCAAAACTGAGAATCCCCTAGAATCTTCCACAAGATGAAGTTGGCAACTCTTCCCAAATTTTTGGACTAAGCAACAGAGGCTATTAGCTGTGGATAACTTCTGTGTTTCAGCTTGAAACACCCAACTCCTAAGAGCTGCTGACTACCATAGCTTTTCTTGTCTATTTTTTTGTCTTTTATAGCCTAAATTAAAATTTAGTTTCTTATTGTAGTTTTACTCCTCTGTGTACATCAGGAGGATAAACAATATTGCACAAGCCTACAAATCTCCCTTCCCTACAGACTCGGGGTGGAGATGAGATTTGTTTTGTGGGATAAATTCAGATGGGACAGGGTCTTTGCCCGGAGGCAGTCTCTAGGGCATTTCAATTATTCTCATGTTAATTCTCATCTCCACAGTCATTTGTTGTATTCTCTCTAAATTTTAAATGCTTCTGCATAGTTTCTCACCTGACAAATAATTAAAATTCAATTACAAAGGTAAAATTCACCAGGAAGATGGGAAATGGAGGTATATATGTATACATTTTTAAAAACCCTTATGGCTGTCATCACCAAAGAATCCAAGACTATACTGCATGAGTGGTGCAGATCTAGAGAACAGAACAAACCAAGATTTGGTCAAATGACAATACTTGGTCTTCCTATTGACCTAGAGGAGTGATGGTGAAAATTTTCCACTATGATCTTCACATGTCCTGGGCTCCTTCAGAGGTTTCCTGTGTCCCTCTTGCACATGACTTTAGTTCTTAAGTGTTTACCTTCATCCTGCTGATGAAAGCTGGCCTGCCCAAGTAATGGTGCTAATCCACAAGAGCAGTCTCTCTATTTCTATCTGAAATGTATGGAGTAGCATAGGAGGGATAGAACCAATGCTAGGAGAAGAGAGAAAGTTCTGGGGAAAGGGGTAATATCAAGCACAAATGGGAGGCAAGAATTGAGCCACTGACTTTGTGGCACCAGGTTCAGTATCATGATTCCACCCAGGCATAGCTCTGCATGGGCAGGTACCTTCCTGGAGAGTCATATGCGGCACAGAAGCTGTATTAGGGAAGACAAAGGATGTATTGAAGAGATGGTAAATGGTGGTACAAGAAAGTTCTCTCTTTCCCATAACAGTATTGGATTTAGCAGTTCAGGTTTGGGGATGTCTTTAACCCATGAGGACATCTAGAAATGTGCTGTCTTGTTGGTTCGTTATTCCTCAGGGCATAGCAGAAGCTGGTTGCAGAAACTGGCTTTTAGACTATAAAAAGGGAGGAAAAAGATATCCAAAGCACAGGTCCATGTCAAGTGTGTAAAAGCCCAGGCCCAAGGGGAACACACTGCATCACTTACAAACCCCATCTGTTGGTGAGAAGATGGTCAAATAGTCCCACCGGGCTGGAAGAAGGGCTGAGAAATGTGGGCTAGCTGCCCAATGGTGTGGTCAACTCTGTGTCTGTGTTGTATATACCTAGAGATTCTCTAAGTCTCTCTGGATTTGATTTCCAGAAACCTAAGTTATGGGAAAAGAAAGGATTTCTGGTATAGATAAAAGAGTTAAGTATGCCAGGTTCTGATAGATCTCTGTCTTCCAGCCTTTTGAGATCTCTAATATCTCTCTGTCTTCCAGCCTTTTGAAGAAAATTCCAATTCACCCAGGGAAAGATACTTGCAAAACACATAAGCTCCTATTCCTAGGTTGTTGTGTGACACGATCTTGTGTTTAAGTCAATACATGGCAGATACTCTAGTATTTGCACTTGAATGGTTCCTTTAAATGGATGAGAGGAAGAGAGACAGAGAAATTTCCTCCCTGACCCTACCATCAGCTTCTTGTCCAAGTGTGCATGTGTGCTTGTGTGTGTGTGTGTGTGTGTGTGTGCATTTTCTTAGGCTGAGGAGAGAAAAGAAGAGAAGAGAGGGAAGAGGATGAACGCAAGGGTGTCCCACCTGTGGTCATGGACCACATGTGGATGATTTGAGGACTGTTTTGTTTATCTGTGGTATTGAATATGATGAAACATGTGCCTGGTCCAATTTTTATGCATATCAGCTTTCATTAATGTTTTTATATTTAATGTACAGCAGACAAGAGAAAAGGTTGGACACCAACTTAGGATAGATATTGCAAGCCTGGGGTGGACATTATCCATTTCACCCCTTTCCAGAATCACTACCCAGCCTTCATTCTACCCGGTAGACCAGGGGGCTGACCCACATGCACTATGGTAACAATGCCCTGCCCTCCCTCCTTCCACTGGGCTTAGGCCAGTAGAAGGCATTTGTCAAGGGATCTGGAGAGCAGAGAAAAGTAAAGTCAGGACATTTCTTCCCAGCCCTGCACTCTCTACACGTGGTCCCTGGAACTACATCTTGTCTTCAGCTACCCAGGCTGGGTGGGGGTGCAGCATGGTGATGGTTCCCCATCTCATCCTTCATTGCTTTTTCTAAACTCTTTCCATGTTTTTATAAACAGTTTCTTTATGAAATATCCTTAAGTTACTCAATTCAAGAGTGCCACATGATTTGTGGCAGAATCCTGGCTGATCTTTTCAGGAGAATAGGCCCTTGAGCCCTGCTTTCAGAATTAGAATCCTATGGGAGCAGGAAGCCCCAGAGGCAGAGACAGGCTTGGAGAATGCCCATGCACCGGCAGTTACATTATGTAGTGATGGGGCAGGAAGGGCCAGGAAGGAACTAAAGAGTGGTGTGATGCAGTGGTTGGGGCAGAGGGTCTGGAACTGGACCACCCGAGTTGGAATCTTGGCTCTATCTCTCAGTGTCTGGGAGCAGAACTTTTACTTCTATGCCACACTTTCTTCTTCTACAAAGTGGGATAATAATACTACCTGTCTTATAAAGATTGCACTCAAGATTAAATGAAATATACACATCAAACACAGTAGTTCTTGGGTCTTCATAATTATTCCACAAATACGACCATAATAATAGTTACTATTAACTACCAAGGATCAGACAGGTGGCTGCCTTCTACAGAGGATTTCTGTGGGACAAATGTAATTAAGAGTCTGACTCCACATTTTGGTACCCAGCTGCTCACAGCTTTTAAGCCTCCTTCTTCCTCCTGTGGTTTTGGTACTGGCCAAACCACACTCTCCTGCCCTGCAGACTCTCCCCCCTAGTCCCACTCACTAACCACCATGAAAATCCAAGCTTCTGCTGTTTCTTTTTGGACTTGCTTGGGAGGACTGCCCTGTTCTCCTCAAAACATCTTAATTACGTAAGTAATAAATATTTTCATTCCCTTTTGATGTCAACATCCAAATCAAACTCTGGATGGGTTATGCCACCTGCTTCTGTAAGGTGACATAACATCCTTCCCCTTGAAATGTCTGAACACTAAAGCTGCTTTTCTGGCACCCTGCTTCAGACCCTGGGGCAGAGGAAGGAAGCTTGAACTGAGTGGACTTTCTCTATTGTGGGCAAGGTTCTCAAAAATACAAAATAATTTCAATCATAGAGAGTAAAGTTCTATTTCTTTCTCATCTTGAGCTATAGACTGAAATTCATTCCTGCTACATCAGATTGCAAGATTTTGTAGTCATCATGCATGACCTGTGTGAATAGCCCCCTGCTGGGATGGCTTAACCAAGGAGGCTCCCTAACCTTTTTTTTTCCTTGATCTGTTTTTTGTTTCTTTTAACTTTATTCAAATTAAAATGAAGGTATAATATTTAGATTACATTGTTCTCACTTTCAGGGTAAAGTTCCATTTGTAGAAGAGCCCCTCACTGAGGGGGCGTGTTATACACCCTCACAATGTGCACATTAGGTGAGATCCCACCTCAGGCCCTCCCTCCTGCTATGTGTCTGCCCCTCTTCCCCCTCCCACTTCCCTATATCTCTGAACTGGACTATAACAGTTCTGGACTATATTGTTCTTATGAACATGTAATTGTTTATATATTTACTTCATATTAGTATGGAATATATTGGGCATTTGTTTTTCCATTCTTGAGATACTTTACTAAGAAGAATGTATTTCAACTCCAACCAGGAAAATGTAAAAGATGTAAAGTCTCCATCTTTTTAATGGCTGAATAGTATTCCATGGTATACATATACCACACTTTGTTGATCTATTCATGAGTTGATGGGCACTTAGGTTGCTTCCATGACTTGGTAATTGTGAATTGAACTGCAATAAACATTCTAGTACAAATGTCTTTGTGGTACAATGTTTTTTGTTCTTCTGGGCAGATACCTAGTAATGGGATTGCGGGGTCAAATGGAAGGTCTACATTTAGCTCTTAGAGGATTCTTCAGATTTGTCTCCAAAAGAGCTGTATTAGTTTGCAATTCTACCAGCAGTATAAAAGTGTTCTCGTCTCTCCACATCCATGACGGCATTTGGTATTTTTGGGCTTTGTGATATGGGCTAATCTTGCTGGGACTAGGTGATATGTTAGAGTGGGTTTGATTTGCATTTCTCTGATGATTAAAGATGATGGAGGCTCTGATGTCTCTGGAGATAGACAGCAGAATCACTGGAAAACTTAAAAAAAAAATTGCAGGTCCTGGGAACCTATCCCAGACCTCTGAAGTCATAGTTTGCTGGCCAGGGACAGCCAGATATGTGGGAAGGGGTAGGTTAGAAATCTGTGTGTTTAAAAGAAGTTCCTCAGCTGATTCCAATGGATATTAGTTAGGTATGGGACATATTGACCATATTAGTTGGGTAACACTGGATTATTTTAATGCTTAGAGTATCCTGATGCAAGAACATTTGACCCCAAGTATATTTTTTATATTTTATGGCCAATTGCTGAAATTTATTAGAATTAGGTCTTCAACTTTCTATTTTTTATGACAAAATGTTGAAATTTATTAGAATTAGGTTCTTAACTTCCCATTTTTTAATGGCCAAATACTGAAATTAATGAGAATTAAGTTCTCAACTTTCTATTTAAAAAATTTTTTTAGCTCCCACATATGAGTGAAAACATACGGTATTTCTCTTTCTGTGCCTGACTGCCTGAGGTTATTATGATCCCATCATTTTCTCTTTGCTCTGATGTCAGCAGGGAGGTTAGTACCAAATACCTAATCCAATGGAAATATGAGGAAGACTTAGGTCATCAGTACAGAGAAATTCTGGACAGAAGAATAATCTTGACATAGCTGAGGGAAACTACTCAGTTTTCTCATAAATTAGCTAAAAAAAAAAATCAGTGATTAGTTCTTTATTCTAGTTCCTACCAAATATTTGGAAGGAATGATTAGCACAAAAGAAAATGACAATAGTTAAAAGAGAACATGGCAAAATTTTCTAAATGTGAAAAAAATCTGACTAAAAAATTATTTCTTGATGCTGACATTGAAACAGGCAAATATTGAGTTGGGAAAAATTAGACTTGGCAAAGGTAATCAACACTACATATAACTGCCAACAGCTAAATTGGCACACATTAAGTTTTACTATTGCCTAAAAATTGGCAGAAGAGTCCATTGTTTTTTACTAAGTATAGTATGCATAACTTGACCCAAGACAATTGAATTTGGTAATAAAAATGTGCAATTATAGAAACTATCATAAGTAAAAATTTTTTATAAATATCACCAAAACAAATCTCCAGATGGAATAATATTTTCATTTAAATCTTATATGTAAAACAGATAATTCTAATGAAAAGCGTTTCAGTGAATTAAAAATCAAAATAAAAAATAGAAATATCTTCATGTTCTGGAATAAAGTTTTTATCAAGGAATTCAAGTAGCTTAAATGAAATTATCTTTAAAAATACTTATACAATGAGTATTTGTTTATGGAAGTATAATTTTGATGTAACAGTTTCTACTAAACAGAGGAGTTAAAAGGTTCTCAAATCAAAAAGTTCCCAGGATCAAAACGATTGGGTCAAAACAAAGGGTGCAAAGCTTCTTGCACCCAATTATTTATAGCAGAGTATCAAGGAAAGAACAATTAGAAAAAATCTGGGTCACGAGGTAACACAAAGGTCGACAAGCATTTATGGGTCACCATGACTTCAAGAGCCTCGGCAACCAGGAGACAGGCAGAGCAGTGTGTATCTGGGAAAAAGTACACAGGAGACAAATTTCATCCTTTAAATTTTTCTCAGGCATTGTCTAGTTTCTTACTCAGGGAATTGAACCATAATTCCTAGACTTGAGTTTGCCAGAAACATAGTCATCTTACAAAAAATGCAAAATCCTCTATAATAAAAGGAGCAGATAATAACAAATACGGGAGAGGATGTGGAGAAATGGGAACCCTCTATCCACTGTTGGTGGAATTGTAAAATGGTGCAGCCACTTTTTCTCAAATGTCCCTAGAAGCATTAATTACAATAGCCCCAAATGGAAATGATCCACCTGATGAAATATTAGCAGGAAAATAGGAAGAAACTAAAGGCTGATACATGCTGCATCAAATTAACTAGACATGGAAGATTGTACAGAGGCCTGGGAACTAGAGAAAGAGCACAGTGGAGGATGCAGGAGCTAAGATCAAAGAGAATTGGCTGCTGCTGTGGGACGCCAGCAGAAAGCCTGAGGATGGATGCACATACGAGTACTTAAGGGAAGGGTCATATCGTGATGTGCTTGCATTGCTAGAAATAATGATTTAATAACCTTAAAACCAATAAATTATTTATTGTGAGTAGGTTAGGAATTGAATTAAGAAAATGATTGCAGATGATGGGCAAAAGGGAACAGAGAAAGTAGAAAGGTGGAGCAGACAAACCCAAAATCTGGTGCAAAATGTACTTCCTAGAAGCCTGGCCCTTCAAGACCAGGAGGCTATCTTGCTGAAACTTCACCCCTCCCAGCAGGGCTGGGCATCAAGGTCACTGAGCAGGCAAGGGTCACCCCAACTGGGGAGTTAGGGGATGCAGAACGTCTAAAACCTCATTAAAAAGACAGAGTCTCTCAGGACAAAATAAGGAGAAAAATATCTCCTTTTTTCTGCCACATCAATATGGTCAAAAGCCCCAGTCCATCTGATCACAAGCAAGAACCATGACATAAGGGTTAGCCTTCCTCCAGAAGATTGATGATTAAAACAGTGGTGGTGTGTAATAAAAATGGAGCTAGCTCAGAGCTAGGGCTGTTCTACTGGTCCTCATGCTGTGAAGGTTGTCAGCCACCTTGACCAGCTGCTCCTTGAAACACTTTCTCTCTGTGTCTTGACTTTGCATTTTCCCTCATCCTCTCATCTCCCCCAAGCACTGGGAAAGAACTCAGGGTATAGTTTGGGGCTGTTCCCCAACAAAAGCCCCAGAGACAGACAGGTCCAGTTTCACCTTAGCAGATCTCATTTCAGGAACTAGATAGTAACCCCAAAGCAGGAACCAGCTGGAACTCAGATAGTGTATGGTGTGCATCATTCATTTTCTCTCCATCAAATTAAGATGATATTATTCTGGGAATGTGTCCATCTGAAATTGTACCAGTTACTCAGATTAAAATTCAAATCTTGTGTATTCCACGGCATCTACTTTACGTTAGATATGAACTGAAAATCTTATTTATTAACTATAAGGGAAAACTTCTCAACATTTGACTTAATTTTAAACACTTGGCATAAAATTTCAGCCTTTCAATACTCTATAATAAATCTATGCCAAAATTTCCTTACAGTAAATCAAAGAACAATAAATAATGGTCAGATTGTAGCTTTACGTATAGTGTGGTGGCTTTACATTAATGATAGCAAATGCTTCAAAAGATGCATGTGCTTTAAATGCATATTTATATGTTTTTGTGCATGAGTAGAGTAAACCAATTTTAAAATTCTCTTCTTTTAATAAACCCCTAAACATTATACACTGAAATCCACAGTCTCAGCTTATTTTCCAGACATTTATATCCACTTATGTAAGCTTAACAGAAAACAATCATTGATAGTCCTCACACCATGTTTTCAGCTAGTATTTAAGTTTCTATTAACAGGAGTTGATGACTGCTTCTACAATAAATCAGTTTGAATTTTCTTGCTCTGTTCTTAAAATCCCTGGTGGAAATGCTACAGGTAGCCAGAATGTTAAAGATAGAGATCAGTGAGAAAAGAGGCTAGAGAAAACTAAAAGTCAGTCCCTGAGTAATTGTGAACTAGAGTTCCCAGGTGACTGGTCAAAGTAGAGAGCTTTATAAAACGTTGTTTACTAACTGTTAGTGAGCAGAGGACAAAAAAAAAAAAAAAGAATGGAAATAGGACTTCACTTTAAGTTACCTGTGGCATTCAAAGCCCATATAGATGTTCAACTCATTTCTTGAGCTCTATTACGTGTTGTTATTTATTTAGCATCTCAGAAGAGATAAACTTTTACTGGGAACTTTGCTTTTTTTTTATTGTTTGGAATTCATTGAGAGTACAAAGAATTAGGTTACACTGATCACATTTGTTAGATAAAGTCCCTCTTATAATTGTGTCCCTCCCCCAAGAGGTGTGCCATACACCATGACCCCCCCAATCCCATCCTCCTCCCCTCTTGTATTAGCTCATCTACTGCCTTCATATTAGAATTGAGTACACTGGATTCTTGCTTTCTCCATTCTTGTGGAGAAGATGCCTTACTAAGAAGAATATTTTCCACCTCCATCCAGGTTAATACAAAAGATGTTAAGTCTCCATCTTTTTTAATGGCTAAAGTATTCCAGGGTGTATATATACCACAGCTTGTTAATCCATTCCTGGGTTGATGGGCATTTAGTATGTTTTCACATTTTGGCAATTGTAAACAAACAGTCTAGTGCAAATGTCCTTATGATAAAATGATTTTTTTTGAGTATTCTCCATACTTCCTTCCAAAAAGGTTGTGTTAGTTCGTAAGGGAACTTTGCTTTGTGATTGGATTATGAAAGTGAAAAAGCCTCCAGCTCTGTTAATGTGGGAGAGAGAAGGAGAAGTGGACCCACAATCACACTTAGTACTGTGAGGTCTGCAGTGAAATCATGGTTGCTGCCCCCACTGGCACAGGTTGAGTCTGTGGGTGCGGAGTCTCACGGTGTACAGAAAGGAGGGAGTCCAGGAAGATAGGTGAGCAAATGACATTCAGGAGGATCTTAATGGATAAAGAAGAATCCATACACTAAGGGAAGTAGAAGGCCTGAGACCATAGTATTACCCACATTTGGCAGAAAATAGGATCTATGGGAGGGAGGTGGAGCTGGAAGCCCATGAATGAGATAAATTGGGAAGGGCTCTGCCTATAATGCTACACGGTTAGGATTTTGTGAGAAGTGAAGCACAGAGGGTTTAAGAAGAGGAAATCTGGGAGGCGCCTGTAGCTCAAAGGAGTAGGGCGCCGGCCCCATATGCTAGAGGTGGCGGGTTCAAACCCAGCCCGGCCAAAACTGCAAAAAAAAAAAAAAAAAAAAAAAAGAGAGAGGAAATCTGGGCTCAAGTTCATGCCTTAGACAAATAATTTTTGCATGGAAGATGGCTTGGATATGGGACTGGAGGTGAGGAGTGAGTTAGAATGACTTCTGCAGTGATGGAGCTTGGCTGGCACTAGGTTCCTGAAGTCTTTCCCTGGCTGCACTTCTCAGCAGCTTTTAGTATTAGTAACACTCATTCCATGAAATACTCATATGTTTTGGCCTCTGTGTGGCCTCAAACCCATTCTTGTTGGGTTTTCTTTTTCTCTGGATGCTCCTTTAGGAGTTGCCTTCAGTGTTGATTCTGACATAGGCCCCTTTGCCTTCTTGCTCTGTGCATTTGCCTTCAGTTAGATGCCAGTGATGTCCAACTCCACACTGCTAGTCCAGACTGTCCTTCGAAGCCTCAGACATGTGTATGCTTGAATGTCTAACTGAAGCCTAAAATGTCAAAACATCCAAAATGAATTCAAGATTTTGCAAAATGCCTTTGGAAGGCGTGATGCTGAGCTGTTTTTACAGATGCAGTTGTCATTAATTCTGTGGTGGAAATAAAAGGGTGATGGCTCTAACTTTATTGACTTTATTTATTTCTCTGCTTGACACGTATTTATAAAGGATACATGGCAATATAAAGATGCCTGAAACAGGTTTCCTGAGTATACACGTACACACACACATGCATCCTATTGGTTCTGTTAACTTTGGAACTAAAGGAAATTAGGCTATGTTTATCAAGGGTTTTTGGGGTGCCAGGAACTATCACATGCTATACCATTTAATCCTCACAATTATTTAGGTTGTGAGAATTAAACAATGTACAAGTGAGGACATGAACACATGCTGCACCATTTAATCCTCACAATTTTTTGCTGTCAATGTTCAAGTGAAGACGTGAGCTCAGAGATACTTCCCATAGCATACAGTGAGCAATGGCAGAACACGATTCACCTGCAGTTTAGGCTCTCACTAGAATCCAGGTTCTTTCTTCCACAACACATGACTCTGAATTTAGGGATAAGTAAGGATACCCAAAGAGGGCATTCCAATACTTCTCAATCTCTAATTCCCAACTATCCACAAGGATTCTACACCTAGACTGCTTTGCACGTGTCTTTAAGGATCCATTATCACTCCAAAGAAAGTAAATTTGAAAATTGTGTTATGGGGAAATGAAAAAATTAAAAAAAAGAAAAAAGGGGGAAAAGAAATCTAAAAACAGGGTATCCATTTTGCCCCCACCAGACACTTTTTAATTCCTCCCTCCTCCATGACCTACTACCAAGAAACTGGAGCCAACATCCAACTCTTTCCTTCCTCTACTGGAAGGAGCCATAAAATGATTTATTTTCTCTTTCAAACATTAAAAAAAAAATTAAACTTGACATGTAAGATTGCATGTATTTATCATGTATAACATAATGTTCAGAAGTATGTATACATAGTGGAATTGGTTTATTTGATGATTTCAGTGAGTTAAGGCTTATTTGTTGAATTATTTATTGTAATAATCAAGGTTCTTCTCCAGAGAAAGAGCACAAATAGGATGCATATGTGTGTGCATATATATATCAATGTATGCATACATATGTTTGTATGCATGTATTTCCTATATAGAAAGAAACTATAAGAAATTGGCTTACATGATTATGGAGGCTGGCAAGTCCAGGGTCTGCAGAATTCATCAGCAGGTTGGATATCCAAGAGAGCTGACAAATTATTTCCAGTCCAAATTTGAAGACCTGAGAACCCGGAGAGCAGATGGTTCCAACTCAAAGACTGGTAGGCTCAAGACCCAGGAAGACCTGATGCTTTAGTTTGAGTCCAAAGGCAGGAATAAAAGCCATTGCCTTAGTTCAAAGGACAGCAAGCAGAAAGATTTCTCCCTTGGTTGGGGGAGGTCCAGCCTTTTTGTTCTATCCAGGCCTTCAACTGATGGGATGAAGCCCACTTACACTATGGAGCTTAATCTTCTTTACGCTGTCTACAGATTTAAATGGTAATTTCATTCAAAAATGCCTTCACAGAAACACCTAAAATAATATACAACCAAATATCCAGGGATCCCATGGCCTAGTCAAGTTGGGGTATAAAATTAACCATCACATTTGTATCTGGAGGTAACTAGGTGCCATGATCCCTTTAGAGAAAGTTAATAAAACTCTAGTGATGGCATCTTTTCAATGTGTTCCTTAAGTATCTGTTGAATATGCTGAGTACATTATGATCCCAGCCCTGGACAGAAAGAGCACTTTATGATTTTGGTGATGATGATGATGAAGTGAAAGTCACTTAAATACTCTGCAGTTTTATTTATGGAGCGAGACACTTCCTTTAATGCTATTTTATAGTCAAGAGGGGAAAATCTGCAAACACATTTTGGATAATATACAAGTCTGTCAGGGTCTTGAGTTACCCCATGCTCAGAACACAAGACTACCTTATGCTAACATGGAACATTTACACGATGTACAAGCAGGGCTGGGGCAAGTTTCAGAATATCTGGAAAGCAGACTTTGAATGAAGATGTTTATACTTCAGTGGTAAGTATATGAAAATTTCCTCAACAAACTGTTTAGTAGATAAGGATGATTCAGAGGCAGCCTTTGACCTAGTGAAAATATTTCAATTCAGAGGCTACTATGGTTGGAGTGTGGGGCAGTAAGATCAATGGTGGACAACATCTATGCTTTTATTAAAATCACTCCGTCCAGGGCCAGACCAGGGAAGAAAGCCTGGACCTGAAAGGGGAACTGTGAACCGAAATGCTAATCAACTTTGCTTTGAGGAAAATTACTCATCCTGGAGCACAGAGAACCTGGGAACTCATCCTGGACCATTCTGGCTGGCAAATTAAGGGGCAAGTGCTGTGATCTTAATTTTTTTGCCAATTAATTTCTCACCCTCTTCTAATCCATATCATATCTTACAATTAGAAGCATAGTTAGAGATTGGCTAGTTTCTCTGTCCTTCCCAATTCAGAATTTTGGGGCTCATTAGATTTGGCTTGACCACAGATTTTCCCATGTAGAGCCAATTTCAAGCTGTTGCAAGAGTGTATTCTCAGGAATGTTTCTTATTGATCTTTCTAGTAGAGCAAGTCCATTCTCAGTTGCACATATGCTGTTGGTAGAAATGGTTTGATTCTTTCTTAAAGATATAGATGATTCATTTATTTCATTTACTTCTTTATTTAACAAATGTTTGTTGGTATCTAAGCAGTGTTACAGACATTGGGGATAGAAGGGGTTCAGACACAAACAAAGCCCAGGTCCACATGGAGCTCACACAGTAGGGATTTTATCAGTAATTTTCATAACAATTTAATCATTACTTAGAACTTTTATATTATATGATTTATCAATTAAAGAGAAAAATACAAATTGATTTATAAATTTCCCTTCTGCTATACTATTTTGACTTTTTTAATTAAAAATAATTCTTTCAAATGGACTGAATTCCCCACTGAAGAGGCACAGGTTGGCATCAAGAACTTCCAGCACTATGGCTTGTGCAGCACTATTGGCTAGAACTTCCAGCACTATGTTGAAAAGCAGTGGTGATAGAGGACAATCTTGTCTTGTTCCAGATCTGAGTGGAAAAGCTTTCAATTTTACTCCATTCAGTAAAATAGCCAATATGGCAGCACAAGCCATCCATATGCTGTCTCTAGGAGACACACCTCACCCTGAATACAAATCAAGACTAAGGATGAAGGGATAGAAAACAGTGTTTCAAGGAAATGGAAATCAGAAGAAAGGAGGGATTGTAATCTTATTCTCAGATACAAATAGGTTCAAAGCAATGTTAGTTAAGAAAGACAAAGATGGACATGTCATACAAAGAACAATACAAGTAAGTAGACATCTCAATTTTAAACATTTATGCACCTAACTTAAATGCTCCCAGATTTATGAAATAGACCTTGAGGGGTATGAGCAATACTATATCCCATAACACCTTGCTAATCAGCAACTTCAATACCCCGCTGACAGAATTGGACAGATCCTCTAAACAGAAACTAAACAAGGATACTGAGGACTTAAATGTGACCCTAGAACAAATGAGATTAATAGACATATACAGAACACACCATCCCAAAGCAAAAGAATATACTTTTTTCTCATCAGCTCATGGTACATACTCCAAAATAGATCACATCCTAGAATACAAATCAAATCTCAGCAAACTTAAAGGAATAGAAATTATTCCATGTCTCTTCTCAGACCACAAGACTGTATTGGTAAAGCTCAACTCCAACAATAATGTTCATCCCTGCAAAAAGTCTTGGAAACTAAACAACATTATGCTGAGTGATAGTTGGGTTCAGGAAGAGATAAAAAAGGAGTTTGTTAATTTCCTCAAACATAACAATAATGAAGACATAAGTTATCAAAGCCTCTGGGATATAGCAAAAGCAGTCCTGAGAGGAAAATTTATAGCACTAGATGTCTACCTTCAAAAAACAGAAAGAGAGCACATCAGCACACTCATAAATCATCTTAGGGAATTGGAAGAAGAAGCCCAGCGGAAGAAAGGAAATAGCTGAAATTAAATCAGAGATTAATTAAATTGAAAACAAAAATATCATTCAAAAAATTAATGAAACAAAAAGTTGGTTTTTTTAAAAAACCAACCGGGCAAATAAAATAGATAAAACTTTGGCCAGACTAACTAAAAACAGAAAAGTAAAATCTCTAGCAACCTCCATCAGAAATGATAAAGGGGAAATAACAACTGATGCCACAGAGATACAAGGGATTATCTCTGAATACTACAAGAAACTCTACATCCAGAAATTTGACAATGTAGAGAAAATAGATCAATACTTGGAATCACACCCTCTCCCTAGTCTTAGTAAAGAAGAAATATATCTTCTGAACAGACAAATTTCACTAATGAATATAGATGCGAAAATACTCAATAAAATCCTAGCCAATAGACTACAGCTTATCACTAAAAAACTCATACACCACAATCAAGTAGGTGTCATCCTAGGGATGAAAGGCTAGATTAACATACGCAAATTCATAACCATAATTCACCATATCAACAAAAGCAAAAACAAAGGCCACATGATCCTCTCAATAAATGCAGAAAAATCATTTGATAAAATTCAGCATTCCTTTCTAATTAGAACTCTGAAGAATATAGGCACTGGTAGCACATTTCCTAAAGTGATTGAAGCTAACTATGATAAACCCACAGCTAATATTTTACTGAATGGAGTAAAATTGAAAGCTTTTCCACTCAGATCTGGAACAAGACAAGATTGTCCTCTATCACCACTGCTTTTCAACATAGTGCTGGAAGTTCTAGCCAATACAGTCAGGCAAGAGAAGGAAATAAAGGGCATCCAAATGGGGGCAGAGAAAGTGAAACTCTTCCTCTTTGCTGATGTTATGATCTTATACTCAGAGAACCCCAAAGACTCAACCACCAGACTCTTGGAAGTGATCAAAAAATACAGTAACATCTCAGGATATAAAATCAATGTCCACAAATTAGTAGCCTTTTTATATGCCAATAATAACCAAGAGAAGAAGGTAATCAAGGGCACAATTCCCTTCTCAGTAGCTTCAAAGAAAATGAAATAACTAGGAATATACCTCACAAAATAGGTGAAAGGCTTCTATAAAGAAAGCTACGATCTCCTAAAAAAAAGAAATATCAGAAGATATTAACAAATAGATGGACATACCATGCTCATGGCTAGGAAGAATCAACATTGTCAAAATGTCTACACTTCCCAAAGCAATCTACAGATTCAATGCCATCCTTATTAAAATACCAACATCATTTTTTCAAGACTTGGAAAAAATAATTCTTCATTTTGTATGGAATCAGAAAAAAACCCATATAGCCAAGGCAATTCTTAGTAAGAAAAACAAAGCCAGAGGCATCAGCCTACCAGACTTTAGGCTGTACTACAAGGCCATAGTGATTAAAACAGTGTGGTATTGGCACAAAAATAGAGACATAGACATCTGGAGCCAAATAGAAAACAGGGATATGAAGCTAACATCTTACAGACACTAATCTTTGATAAACCAATCAAGGTCATACACTGGGGTAAAGAACTCCTATTCAATAAATGGTGCTGGGAGAACTGGTTATCCACATGTAAGAAACTGAAACTAGACCCTCACCTTCTCCACTCACAAAAATTGATTCAAGATGAATAAAAGACCTAAATCTAAGGCATGAAATAATAAAAATCCTCAAAGAAAGTGTAGGGAAAACACTTGAAGTTATTGGCCTGGGGAAAGATTTTATGAGAAAGACTCCCATGGCAATTACAACAACAACAAAAATAAACAAATGGAACTTAATGAAAGTGAAAAGCTTCTGTACAGCTAAGGAGACAATAACCAAAACAAATAGACAGCCTACATAATGGGAAAATATATTTGCATATTTTGAATTAGACAAAAGCTTAATAACTAGGATCTATAGAGAACTCAAATTAATAAGCTTAAAAAGTGCCAACAATCCTTTATACCACGGGGCAAGAGAGATGAGTAGAACCTTCTCTAAAGAAGACAGACAAATGGCTAACAAACATATGAAAAAATGCTCATAATCCCTAATTATTAGAGAAATGAAAATCAAAACCACTCCGAGATATCATCTAACCCCAGTGAGAATGGCCCGCATCACAAAGTCTCAAAGCTGCAGATGCTGGTATGGATATGGAAAGAAGGGAACACTTTTACACTGCTGGTGTGACTGCAAACTAGTACAACCTTTTTGGAAGGGTATATGGAGAATCCTCAAAGAACTCAACCTAGACCTCCCATTTGATTCTGCAATTCCATTACTGGGCATTTACCCAGAAAGAAAAAAATCCTTTTACAATAAGGACATGTGCACTAGACTGTTTATTGCAGCTCAAGTTACAACTGCCAAAATGTGGAAACAGCCTAAATGCCCACCAACCCAGGAATGGATTAACAAGCTGTGATATATGTATACCATAGAATACTACTCAGCCACTAAAAAAGACAGAAACTTTACATCTTTTGTATTAACCTGGATGGAAGTAGAACACATTATTCTTAGCAAAGCATCACAAGAATGGACAAACAAAAAGCCTATGTTCTCAATTCTGATATGAGAACAATTAATGATTTAGCATGTAGGGTGGGTGGGGGATGGGGAGAGCAGAGAAAGGAAAGGAAAGAGGGAGTGGGGGATCATGGGGGCTGGTACACCTTTGGGAGGCAGAACACTGTTATGGGAGAACACTTTATCTGACACAAGAAATCAACATAACCTGGTTCTTTGTACCCTCAATGAATCCCCAACAATAAAACAAATAAAAAAATAATAATTCTTTCATACAATTGTACCATGCCTGTCTTCTTACCTTGGTGTTAATTGTGGTATACACTTGTGTTCAGCTTTTCATGTGTAAATCATCTTTGCAAACTCTTCTCGATGAATGTCACAAATATTTTCCCTATTGCTACCTGCAAAATTACCACTTTTATTACTATAAGTACAGGTGGTTTGCCATATAATTTGATATATTTAGTTGGGAGCACTTAATTGTATATAGTTCATCAATAATAACACTGGAGTTAGTTTCTTCTTCTCTTCCTCTGTGTCTTTCAGAGACTAAAGAATTGGAATTCTATAAGTGGGAGTGCTTTTATTCTGTGTTGGACAAGATGAGAGATTTGAATAACATATTTTTGGGTCACTCAGACCCAAATTCTGGCTGACTAGAAGAATCAGTATGAAGCACAAAAGCAAACTGAGCGCATTTTATAACTGAATGCATGATGCAATGATGTCTTTCTCTTCTTTCGATTGAAAATAAAAGAGTAAATAGGAGTATCTATATACAGGGTGGCCATGAAGTTCATTATTATTGAAACTGCACATGAACTTTATGGCCCCCTGCATATACACATAGAATTACATATATATGAAAAAATAAAACATTGAAATCATTGAGAGTGCTTTAAAATGTATTTTTCCAAGTCTAAATTATACATAAGTTATCTTTTATTTATTTATTTATTTTTGAGACAAGATCTCACTCTGTGGCCTGGGCTGGAGTACCGTGATGTCATCATAGCCCACTGCAGCCTCAACCTGGCCTCAAGGAATCTTCCTGCCTCAGCCGCCAGAGTAGCTAAGACTCCATGTGTGTGTCACCATACCTGGCTAGTTTTTGAAATTTCTTATAAAGATGGGGTCTCTCTCGGTTGCCCAGGCTGTTGTTGAATTCCTAGACTCAAGCAATTATTTGGTCTCAGCCTCCCAGAGTTTTGGGATAATTACAGTTGTGAGCTGCTGGGCCTTGCCAAGTAGTCACATTTTTATGTTGGTCTACTGGAGTTCTAAAATGTAAGTTCATCATTAAAATGACCATAATCTCTTGTAATATAGAGAGAAGAAGTATTTTTGGCCAATTAAGTGATAGTTCCAAGCAGGTTAATATTCCTTCTCTTGCTAACCATAGGTAGAATTCTGTCCTTGTGTAAAAATAGGTACAGACTTACTGGAAGAAGAGTCTGTGCTGTTTGACCTTTCTTGGGTCACTTCTTTGAAGTGTTAGGGATGGGGCTATAGCGGTGGTATGGCGGTCCTCGTGTGGCCTAAGGGCCAGAGGATCTAATAAAGAGCGGGAGACAGCAAAGCAGTTTGGGGCAGCCCTGCATGCTTCTTCCAGATTTCAGTTACTCTGCATGGCCTATAGCATTCTGAATTACCAGCAGCTGCTCACTTGCTTGCTCTCTTGTCTGCTGCAGCTGACAGCAGCTGTTCTCTGTCTTACCCCCAACCAGATGCAGCTGTTCTCTCTTTCCTTACAATTGTCAGCAGAGGTTCATTTTTTGCCACAAACACATGGACACCTGCAGCAATAGGCCATTTTTTAGTTATTGAGGACAGCTTCAGGAAGTTTGAACGGGATGAGGGAAGAAGGAATAAGAGGTGATTAGACGTAAAGGACCCTGTGTGGCGGTTTGGCAGGAGGCTGAAATGCGGCTAGTCATTTCACACGGGTTGCCTCAGTCTGTGATAACAGAGATTTAAACTTCTTCCTTATTGTAACATCCACATTGAAAAGCAAGGAGTCATCACTAACAAATAAACTTCAAGAAACTGAGTATTTAGGAAAAAATTATGACGGTTCTCTAAAGAGTTGGTTTTCATTTATTTATATGAGTAATAGTTATGGATATTATTATACATCAGGAACTATTTTAGAGACGTCATAGGCACCAAATAAATGAGTATGCATTATGTCTTTGTTAGGAACATCACAAAATAACACTTAAAACATGAATTTTCTGTATTGAATTCAGCTTTTTTACCCTCTACCTTTATGATTGGGGGCTTTTGAATTATGTCCTTGACAAGGAAAGGTTCTAGTTCTCATGTCGATCTCTTTTTCCAGGGACTAGGGAAGGGAAAGTGCAAGCGTGCAGGAAAGGAACTTAAATTTGTCAACAACTTACATGTCTCAGCCACTGCACATTGAGTCTTCACATAGATGGTCTCATTTCATTTCAGAACCTGCAGGTCAGCATAACTACTGCCATGTAGCTGGTACACAACTGGAGGTCAGCATAACTACTGCCATGTAGCTGGTGCACAAACTGAAGGTCAGCATAACTACTGCCATGTAGCTGGTAAGGAAATTGGAGGTCAAAATAACTGCTGCCATGTAGCTGGTGCACAAACTGGAGTTCAGCATAACTACTGCCATGCAGCTAGTGAGGAAACTGGAGGTGAACATAACTACTGCCATATAGCTGGTGAGGAAACTGGAGGTCAGCATAACTACTGCCATGTAGCTGGTGAGGAAACGGGGGGTGGAAATGTGAAAGTGCCTCCCTGAGGTCTTATGGCTAGGGAATAAGGGAGTCAGGACTGGACATGGACTTGCTCAGCCCGAAGCCCGAGTTCTTTCAGTAAACCCAGCTTCCTTTCCTGCTCTCCCTCCTGCAATTCTAGCAGCAGAGATGCTGCTGAGGGATAACTGGGTTTAATACCTTGATGTGGAAGCAGATGTATAACTGCTCCAAGGCTTCACCATCACCTGGAAATTGGTCCACGCTCTAGTTCATCTCTTTAAGCTGCAGCACAGTTATCATAAAAGGTGAAATACAGAGAGATGCTGAAGGCCTGTAGCTAATGTCGTTATCACGAAATCTCCACACCCCTAACTCTTCTCTGTTCACAGAGGATTTTGTAAGAGTATTTGACCAATGCATGGGAAGACATGGTACCCTCATTTACAGCCTAACTATATCTATTAGTATTCAAACAATGTTAGTGGGTTCCCCTTTGGGACGCTGGCAGGAAAGAACTGGCTGAAGCTGTAAGGAAACTTCCTGTGGTTCAGGGAGCCATCAGGAAAAACCTCCTTATTCTTGTAAAAATTTCCCAAAATTTCAGGGCCAGGTTTCTATGGCTGGCTGAGAGTCAGCTTCAGTTAGAATCTTGCCAAATTGAGCATCAACAGCTCATTTGGCTTGGAAGAAAAAGAAATGAGAAACAACTGACGTTTGTATACTCGAAATTATAAGCTGTTTCTCTAACAAAGAGACCAAACACTTTTGGCTTGTTTTACAGTAAACATACACATTGAACAATCTGGCTGGCTAGCAGCTGGCTGTGCATATGTAGGGCATATGTGAACACATATGGATGCATAAAACTCACATATGCTCACTTAAAAGGACACTGTCAAGTCATTTTATGGCTTTTTTTGTTCTCTGGGCTCTGTTGTTTATAAAATCTTCTTAGAAGCTTAAAAATACAATTTCTTTCCCTACTGATTTTTGTTCTTTTTTTTTTCTTTTTTAAAGGAAGTATTTGGAGTGGCACTCAAATGAATGGGACTGGTTTTATTCAATACCTAATCCTACTTAAACACATTCAGCAAAGCACCCTGCCCAATGAGAAGTAGAGCCCCCAGAGAGAGACAGTTCCTCTTGAAGAGAAAACAGCCATATCCTACCTGCCCAGTGGACATGTCAGAGCTGAACAGTACTGTCCTGGCACTCTAGGACTTTCAGTTTGTGTCGGGTAGCACGTATTAGACATTAGTGACTATGGTAAATCCTCTTTGCTACTCTCTAAAATATAATTTAGCAATATTCTTCTAGCTTCTTTACTAAGTAGAAATCCTCTTACGAAATGTTTGCTTTGAGCAAAGGCTGTGAAGAATCAAATCAAAATGGCCAAAAAACCTAAGATGATGCTCAAAAATCACAATGAGTCGGGGAAACAGAGAGAAACGATGACAAGGTATCACTTTATACTTGTAGGGTTGCAACAAGAAGTAAAACCAGGCGCGGTTCCTGAATAGGCAAAGAAAAGGGTTCCTTCATACATTCCTGGTAAAAATGAGAATTTGAAACAGAGTTTGGAAATGAATCTGGCAACATTTCTTAAAAATTAAAAATACATACTCACCCTTCAATCCAGAATTCCCCACGTGAGCATCCAACACATAGAAACCACAGCCATCAGTATGAGGGGATGTAGACTCAGTGTTTCCATAGCAGTCTTGCTATTGTGCCAAAAAGAAAAGAAAACCAGTCTATGAACTTCAGCAGGGACTGGTGTTGAATAAAATAAGGAAGTACACCATGGAATATTATGTGACCCCTGAAAAGATTTCAGTGGAGCGATACAGGTGACCTGAGAGGATTATTACCCAGTGGTGTTCAGAGAGAAAGCAAGATGTATAGAAAAGCTTATAATGTGAGCCCATTTTCCAAATCAGCAACCAGAACAATTTTATATGTATTCATTTGCCTTTCTATAATTTATCTATTTCTGTACTCGTTTGTATAAGGTTATATGATTGAAAAATATGGATGAATATATACCAGATGGTTAACATGGGTCTTCTGGAAGGGTGGGGGAACTGTGGTGGTGGGTCTGATGTAGAAAAAAATGCGTGATGAAATAGTCATATTTATGCTAAATTACATACACATACATGTGCAAAGGAATTTTTGAAATAAGAGGTCATTAAAATAAAAGATTCTCATCTTCTGCCAGAATCCTCATGGATAGAGACACGGGAGGACATGAAAGTTATGGGAAGAAGTCATAATTTTGAGAACCTGAGTATGAGGTTGACTGATCTGTGTGTTTCCCCTATATGAGTAAGATTGGGAAGTACAGAGTGCATTCAACCATTTCAGGGTACTGGTGCCACCAAGTGGTGTCTGGAGCAATTGTTGGTGGCATTTTATTATCCCACCAGTGACAGAACTTGGTGGCTTACCTGTGCCTTCCATGATAGCAAGCAAAACAGGGACGGCTCCAGTCCTCCCTTGATGCAGCACAGGCCTGATATCCTGGCACTCACGTGAGCAGGAAGCATGGAAACGGGTAGGGAGCAAACAGCTTTTGCCGGGAATTTAAGCGCACCTTGGTCTCTCCTCCGGCAGGTGCTCTACCAGGCTTGACCTTTACCTGGCAAGTCCCATGAGGTGTGTGCAGTAATTGCTAACTATTTGCAATAGCTTTACAACTTGTATGATTTCTTTAATCTCTTTGATGGCCACCATCCTTGCTTGGTCTCTCATTCTTTCTTTTCCTGGTGTGATAAGAATGTTCTCTGGCTTTGCTGGCCTCGATCGCTCTCTGCTGTAAGCCTGACATAACCCACATCCACGGTAAGTTTCCTAAGTCCTGGTCATTTCACGACTCTGTTCAAAAGCCTTCACTATTTCTCCTGCCCTCTAGTGAAGGTCGAACGCAGAGAATAGGCTTTTAACAGAGCAATCACCGTGCCTCAGTTTCCTTCGATTGTCTCAGTGTAACTGCAGTGACTTTACCCACTCTCTAAAGTGCCCTGGTTTACAGAATACACTGTTTGGGATACTGAGCTCCTGGTCCTCCTTCCTATAGTACACACATCTACAGAGGAAGCTCTTGGAAGAATGTATAAAGTTTGTGGTGGATACAGAAATTGGACCAGGTAAGGACCTCTCTCCACATCGAAGGATGTGTGTGTGTTCAATCATTTTCTATGAACAGTCAAAAGCTAATATAAATTATTTGAGATTTATCTCTAAAAAATTTATTTTCTTCTGTCTTTTAAATTTTATAACTCCACTTTAAATTATAAGTGGAGTTTTTAAATTCTACTAAGAAAATCTCCCTTTTAATTTTTCTAAATTTTTTAATTTTTATAAATAATGATAGATAATTTTTATAAATAAATGTATACATAAACATTGTATACATTTTTGGAGTACATGTGATATTTTGATGCAAGCAACAGTGTGTCATGATTAAATCTAGGTCATTGGGATCTCCATTGCCTAAAATATTTATCATTGTTTTCTGTTGGGAACATTCTAAATCTACTATTTTAGTTATTCAGAAATGTAAAATGAGCTATATTTGCTACTGAGCACTAGCTAAATCTTTCTTTTTTGCAGTTTTTGGCCAGGGCTGGATTTGAACCTGGCACCTCCGGCATATGGGGCCAGCGCCCTACTCCTTTGAGTCACAGGTGCTGCCCCAAACACTAGCTAAATCTTGTGCCTTCTATCTGACTGTATTTTTGCCCATTAATCAACCTGTCTTTACCCCTCCCCCCACTGCCCTCCCTGGCCCATAGTAACCACCACTGTATTGGCTACCTCCCAAGATCAGAGTCTTTACCTCCCACATATGCGTGAGAACATGCGAAATTTGATTTACTGCACTTGGCTTACTTCCATTAACACAATTTCCTCCGTTGTTGTTGCAAATGACGGAATGTCATTCTTTTTTAAGGAAGAATAATATTCCACTGTGCCTCACTTTCTTATCCATTCACCTGTCACTGGGTCTGTAGGTTGATTCCACATCTTGGCTGTCATGAATGGTGCTGCTACCTTTACATTTTTTATGGAGTTCGTTTAGTTCTTCACAAATGTTATGAGCCCTATTTGGGACTTAGAAAATACCACACTTGTAAGTCATTCATTACCAAATGAGAAGAATATTCAACTAGATATTAGTATAGAAATGCTGAAAGTCTTGTGGAGGGAGAAGCACTCAGACTATGAGGCCTTTCAGCACCAAAGATGCTGTTTTATTTCTAAAGGTCCTGTTTTATTTCTCCAGCAGGTAGCACAGTGCTTGGTGTATCGGTGCTACTGAGCAGAACTTGGAGCAGACATTGCCAGTTTGAAGGACTAAAATTTGGGTACTGTATTCTGGTTTAAGTCACTTGTTATTTCTGCGTGTTACATTTTGGTGTTAACAACCTACTGATGGTTGAATACGTGTTTTTAAGGAAATGCTTTGCCCTTAGCTCAACATCAGTAGGAGTGCACTGTGAGCTTTTTTTCCAGCGTGGACAGGAATGTGAGCTCAGCCCTCATTTTCTCTTATTCAGTTCCTTTCATCACCACTTAAGTGCATTTTCAAGATAACCATAGTCTGTGTTCTCAAAAAGCTCTTATATAAGAGCTAGGTGACCTCTACAGACAGGCTTGGAGCCGTGGCCTCATTAACAAATGCTCACCAAATGACCAGATCATCGAGGGGTAGCTCTTTATCTCTCTTTTATGGTCTGGTCTTGGGCGAATCTAAAGTGCAGGAAGGTGGAATTAATCTTCAGCTACTCTTGGGCTTGTAGAGAGCCATTCCCTCAGAGCCATCCGTTATCTCCACGTGTTCCTCCAGGCACCGGACAGGACCGTCCCTCCGACTGCACACTCAGGTAAACTGCTCTCTCTACCTTCTTGTCCAAGACAACTCATGAAGTATTTTCCTGATCACACCAACACCATCAGGGGCAGCATCAGGTCTTAGACGGACTGGCTCATGTACGGGTATTTGGTACTTTGCTCTCCACTGTCTTTCCTTTATCTGTTTCTCCTTTGTCTCCAAGTGGAGCCTCAGCTCCAAGGTTGAGCTCACATTCTTGTCTTCATACTTTAGACACAGGGAAATGTTTGTTCATATTTGTAAAGATGCCCCAGATTTTGAGTTCTTTTAGGCGAGGCCTGTGTAAAGTTTGAGTCTGATCCCTGGATTGGAATCCCAGCTCTGTCACTGACTAGCTTTGTGAATTTGATCAGAAACGATGTAACCTCTCTGTGGTTTTTCTCTGCATTGTGGGGATAATAATTTGCCTCTTGGGTTTAAATATTATTTTTAAACAGCTTTACTGAAGTATAATTCACATAGTACAAAATTCATCTATTTTAAGTGTTTAAGACAGTGTTTTCTAGTATGTTGGCAGATTTTGGACAACCAATCCCACAATATAATTTTAGAAGATGTCAGACTTCCCCAAAGAAGCAAACCCATCAGCAATCATCCCCATCCCTGCTCACAGTTTTTAAATGAAGATTAAAGAGATTAATTTATGAAAAGCATTTAAAATATTGTTTGGCACCTAGGAAGTGATATGAGTGTTTTTCTATTATTATTGTTGTTGATGTTATTATTACTATTATCTTTGTACCCTCGGTCAACATAGTGCCTGATAGGAAGTTCTTGCTGAATAAAGGAAACAATAAAAGATAGTGAAAAATAACAGTATTTCTTCAGCATTCCAAGTAATAGTGAAAAGAAGTACCCGACATGAGACATCCTGCAGACGTGACCACGTCACGATGGCGTCTCTGTGCTGGAGCACAGTGTTCTGCTCAAGGCTTTCACTACAATGGCTTGATCTGACGGTGGTGTACAAGAAGTGAGGAAAATTAGTCCCATGTCCTGAGTGCCAGCAAGTAGACTTGTGACTCAGGAAAAGCCGCAGATGCAGGTGCTGAACCTCTCTGTTCAGTTACCTACAAAATGACATTGGATTCACTAAATGATTTATGAAGTCACTCCTCTTTCTCATATCCAGGAGATTGCCCACTAACAAATGTCATGGGAATTTTATTTATCATTTTATTATTATTTATTATTTAACATTTTATAATATATTTGTGTTTATTTTATGGTAGTAAATGACAAAATAAACTAGTATGTGCATACGTCTTATGCATTCATGATATACCTTTCGGTTAATTTTTAAAATCTTTCTAAGCTACCTAGTTTGCCTTTTTTTAAATTGTCACAAATCTCCAAAGTATTTCCTATAAACTGCATTTAATTTTTGAAGTATGTGAATAAGTGGATCTGGGCAGTTCAAACCTGGTTGTTCAGGACTCACCTGCACTTTATTTTCTCACTCTAAGATTCACATTCAAAAAAATGTTTCTGAAATTGGGCAATGTCTTACAAATGATATATAAATTAAATGTGGTGGCTCCTCCCCCTCTACCCTCTCCTGAAAAGCTGATAATTAAAGTGATGCAACCTGCAATCGATGGAGAAGTAGAATCAAAGAAATATGAGGATTGTTTTATTTACACTTGCTGCCAAACCGTGACAATTTACAGCTCCTTGTTGGAGTCTTTCTTCTGAAGCGTCATCTGATCAGTCCAAAGCTCACTCTTACTGGTGACATGTTGCTCCCATTCCTGTAAGTGGGCCTTGTGCCTTCCCCCCCCCCCCCAAAGCAGGGCTGTGACCATGATGGTCACCTGTTTGTTACCCTGTTCAATTAATATGCCCTTGAAAGAGACCATGACAGTTTCTGATACCAGTGAAAGGAGTTAGGGACAGTGCTAAATTGGGGTGAGGACTGGGCATCGGTTGGTGAACGGTCGGGCACAAAGAAAAGGGGCCAGGCTTGGATGGCCCCCACCTGCCTCACGGTGACCCCAGAATGTGTCAGTCATATCACTTTCTGTCCTCTTTGTTCATTGCAACTACCCCTCCCGTGGTGACGAGCCATCTGGGGAGAAGAGACGTAGGAAGGCCAATCATTCTTCTCCCTCCCAGGTCCCAGGTGGAGTGACAGGATCAGTGAGGTTTTCCTCACCCACCAGTCCCTTTCCTGTGGACCCGATCTCCATTAGAATGACAACTGCACACTGCAGTCTCTGTTCTGAAACATCTCTTGCATTTGTTTTGATTTTTTTCTATTCCAGAAAAAATAGCCTCTAATCTGCTGTCCTTACTCTCTGCTGCCTGCTACCTTTTTTAGCCTGTTCTCTCCACCAGCTCTGACTAGAGGCCGTCGTGAGACCAGCCCCATCTCCTTGCCGGCTCTCTTGTTTAATACGATGTCTGTGCTGTCTCTCGCTACCTTTCAGGTGACATCCTCCATCCCTCACACACAGGCAGACACTCCAGATCTGGTTTCGGCTTGAACTTTAGGGAAAGACGCTGTACTGAATTTCCTCAGTGTTAGGATGCAATGGATATTGTCAACCAATTGACATGACAAAAACTTTTCAAGGAAAAACAAAAAAGGAAAAGACTGGCTTTTCTGGTTTTGCTCTTGAAACAGCAATGGTCAAGTGCACTGTTAAGTCCTTTGCAGTCAGACCTTCTCAGAGTTTCCCCAAGGTGGCTTCTTCCTGATTAGCCGCAGCAGAGGCCCCTTATAGTCGTCAGCAGCGAATGTCTAAACTGAAGGGGCTTCTCCAGAAATGACTTTTTCTTTTTCTCACAGAACTGAACATTTAATTGGTTTATCTTATGTAAGTGTGGAAAAACTAGGATTGTTTTCTTCATGGAAGGGTGTAATTAACTCCTTGATGTGTTGACAGGTCCAAACCATAATCCAAGAGGCTTCTAGTAGCCTGGGGGCAGGGGGAGTGGTGCAGACAGGGTCTTGGGTGTCTTATGTGTTGAAGGACAAGGCCAGTCCTCTGGAACATGGCCATGCAGGTCACTACAAAGTGAGCATCTGTGATCTGGGAGAGCCAGACCCTCTGTTGCAGCCACCACCACAGCACCACTGAGGATGCAGGGTCCTTCAGCAGTGGAAGCTTAGGGCAGGTGGCCCTCAAGCTTCCCAGAGCCTCACATTCACAGAAGTCCAATCCAGAAAGTTCTGTCATTAGGAAATCAACAGCCATCTCAGCTATTGTGGATAAAAGATTATCTTTACAGTAGAACTTAACTCTAAGTGTAGTTTGCTATTAGCTTTAGCTTTGAATTCATTTTTTATTATATTAATAATTAACATAAATTTACCAAACTTAGCCTTTCCTTTCCAACACCCAATTAATTATGTTCTGAGAAGTTTATACAGCTACAGCAAAGAAAGGCCTCAAATATCCAGGTTGTAGTAGTAGGCTTTAATGTTAATTTTCTAGTTCTCTTTTTATTACTCATTCCTGGTAAAAAGAGATATTTTCAATCTTAAGTGCTGATTTTAATCAAATATTACAAATCCCCCTTACCTCTCCCAACCATGAAACCAATAACAGTAATAGCTTCTTTAGAGAGTTAGCTGCTGTTCAGTGTGCACTGGGGCTTACACTCACAGTGTTCTGAGTCTGCCATAGTAAGTTAGGTTTGGAGTTTCGAAGAATTGTTTTGGTTTCCCCTTGGCCCATAGCTACAGCTTGCCTTGAAGGGAACTTTAGGAACCTGCACAGAAGATGCCTTAAGTGCAGTTTCCAAGTGCAGCGACTCCTTTAACAGGCTGCATCGTACACAACACAGTGACTTCCAGCCAGGATCCAAGTTGTGACTGGAAAGGTGAAAGGACACGCACAGAACCAACCCAACCACCACGTCTGTGAGGGAACCACAACTAGGGAAAATCCCAGAGGACCAGATTGTTTTCTCTGCCTTTGGATTGTAGGAGAAAGAGGCAAATGAATAAAATATATCTTCACAACAGAGTTACAAACATCCAACTTACATACAACATACAACTCACACTTATGAACAGAAGTTATTATAATAAGTTCCTGAGTTGCAAACATCTGATTGGCATCTGACTTGTACTTATGAACAGAGGCTATTACAGATAATAGGTAAATGTACCTATTCCAACTTACAAATTCAGCTTAAGAATAAATCTACAGAACTTATTTTGTTTGTAACCTGGGGACCAGCTGTAATAGTTTTAAAGTCTTTATGTTATGTGTGTCTGCCTGCACCTAGAATGGGAGACATAATAACAAAAGGAAGAACAGTGCCTGGAACATTATCAAATTTAATGATGATTTCTTTTATTATTATTATTATTAAATCATAGCTATGTACATTAATGTAATCTTGGGTACAATGCGCTGGTTTTATATGCAATTTGAAATATTTTCATCAAACTGGTTAACAGTCTTCACAACATTCTCTTATTGTGTTTAGACATTTATATGCTACACTTAGTCAATTTCACATGTACCCTTGTAAGATGCCGCAGGTGTGGTCCCACCAACTACCCTCCTTCCACCCATCCTTCCCCTCCCTTCCCTCCCTCTCCTTTTTTCCCTTCTTCTTGAGCTGTAATTGGGTTATAGCTTTCATAAGAAAGCTATAAATTGGTTTTGTAGTAGGGTTGAGTACACTGAATACTTTTTATTCCATTCTTGAGATACTTTGCTAAGAAGAATATGTTCCAGCTCCATCCATGTAAACATGTAAGAGGTAAAGTCTCCATCTTTCTTTAAGGCTGCATAATGTTCCATGGTGTACATATACCACAATTTATTAATCCATTTGTGGGTTGATGAAATAACAACAGATTCCTCAGAAATTCGAATAATCCTTAGGATTGGATTTTGAATTCAAAATTCGATGTCCTAGAGCATTGAGCTGGAATGCAGTTAGGAAAATCTGCCTTGGCCCAGGTTTCTTCCCTCTTGCTTCCCACCCCTGGTACAGACTCACCTGGTGAAGGGTATTGTGTCCACTTACACATCCCATCTTGGCATATACTTGCCACCCCTTCACCATACCTGTGGTTCAGGCCAGTGTCAAAGTTTTCCCTGGGGAGAACAAATCTGGGAGGAGCATGTTCATGCCCTGCAAGCTGCTGGATATTTGATGATCCTTCTAGCGACCTGGAGGGACACTGGTTCTGGATGGGTGGGTCCAATGGGTCCTAGGAAGTCATCAGGAAGACAAGTTTTGGCGGGAGCAAGGCCAGGAGTTATGGCCCCTCTTACCCAGTCTAAGGGAGGCATCATTAAACACCACACCATATAGCTTTTTGGATACAAGATGAATGTTTATACTAGATTCCAAGATAATTAGTTACAAGTTTGCAGTTCTTTTCCATTTCATCATTTCACAGGAAAGCTTGTGCAGTTAGTTACATTTTCAGATAGGAATTCGGTTATGTAGAACTCTTAGGCTAAATCTATTTCGACATTTAAGGTTTCTGTTTTAAGACATTTTCATATCTCTTCCAAACTCTGATGGGTTTAAGAGTATTTAAAATCTGATGTAATACAAGTATTACAAGATGGGTTGCTAGAGAAATCATATCAATTCTTCTGATTTTGCCCAGAATCAAGATAACATCTGTACTTCCAGTTTTGCAATTTGATTTGCTTTGGAAATAAAAGTATGTTGTTAAGCTCAGATTATTGAAATGCCAGTGGCAGCCAAGCCATACACAGACTTGTATACCTAAGATAATTATGTGTTATCCTGACTGTCTACTTGGGAGGGCTTCCTCTTTGTGTCAGGTGTCTGCTTTACTTTTTTGTTTATTTAATTTTTTTTAGGCAGAGCCTCAAGCTGTCCCCCTGGGTAGAGTGCTGTGGCATCACAGCTCACAGCAACCTCCAACTCCTGGGCTCAAGCGAGTCTCCTGCCTCAGCCTCCCAAGTAGCTGGGACCACAGGCGCCCCCCCATAACACCCGGCTATTTTTTGGTTGCAGCCGTCATTGTTATTTGGCAGGCCTGGGCTGGATTCGAACCCGCCACCTTAGGTGTATGTGGCTGGCGCCTTAGCCGCTTGAGCCACAGGCGCCAAGCCCAGGTGTCTGCTTTATAAAAAATGGTTTCCGGTTTTATTACACCACTCAGTCTCCCTGACTCCTCATCTCTCCTGTCCTAGGAAATGATGTTTCTGAGAATTGTCTTTTTTTCTCCTAACGCTCTGCCTTTTGGAATTCAAGAGTTTTAGATGGTGAGACAGAAAGCAATACCTTTTACACTGCTGCCTGACACATGGAGATACAGACACAGGAATTCACAAGGCACCACTTAATTGTACTACCTATGTTAAGGAAAGACAGTATGAAAGCAAGCTAAAATGTGACTTTGTGAATGTTTAACTACAACATTCTCTTCTGCTTCATTTTCCCCAAGTGCTGGTTGTGACCCTCTAAATTTGCTTCATAATACATGCATGGGCTGTGACTTGCAATGTAAAGAAGACTACGTCGGAAAGGTCAAGGTCTAAATCCTAAGTACAGGCAGTCCCAGAGTTACAAACATCTGACTCAAACTTACAAATGGAGGCTATTACAGGTACATTTACCTGTTCCAACTTACATACAAATTCAGCTTAAGAACAAAACCACCAAACCTATCTCATTCATAACCAGGGGACAGCCTGTAAGAGATTAAGTTAACCCTGACACCCTATTTTATGGTTACAAAAACTGAGGCAAACCAGACAAGTCAAGAGGGTGTGCAGGGCCCGCAGCTGGGAGGTGTAGCAGGGCCGTGGCCAGGACGTCAGGCACACCATCCCCTCTCCAGTATATGGCGTCCTGAGGTGGGGTAGAGCTGGGCACCCCTGTGAATGGCTATAACTTGCATAGCATGGTTCCACAATGTTCCTATTGTACCTTTTAAATTAACTGGTACTGAATGAGGGGACACCTGCCAGTGGGCTTGTTCTTGTACTTGATGAGGCTTCTTCTTTTAAGTTTAAGTCCTCGTTTTGTATATAGTCCCTGCTGCACAACATCAAGTTAGCCCACTTTGCTGCTTTGTTACTGCCCCTGCTCGAAAGTAGAAACTGTCGCTTAGAACTCTGTTTGGGCGTGGTGGCTCACACCTGTAATCCTAACAGTCTGGGAGGCCAAGGTGGGTGGATTGCCTGAGCTCACAAGTTCGAGACCAGCCTGAGCAAGAGTGAGACTCCATCTCTCAAAAAACAGCTGGGTGTTGTGGCAGGCACTTGTAGTCCCAGATACTCACTAAGATGAGAAAATCACTTGAGCCCAAGAGTTTGAGGTTCCTGTGAGCTGTGATGCCATGGCACTCTACCGACGGTGACAAAATCAGATTTTGTCTTAAAAAAGAGAGAGAGAGAAGAAAATAACTTGGTTTCTGGTGATCCAGAATGGATCCAAATGGTGATCATTTGGTGAATCTCCATTTGTTTTAATTATTTTGGGAACAAGCTTTCAAATAAAATTGCTTTAAAAAAAATCTCTATCAATTCAACCTGTAAAGTACTAAGGAATGAATTAAACATGTTAAAAGTTGATGGATAAAAGAATTCTAAGTTGCTGAAGTAAGAAAAGAAAACGGTACTGAATATATTTCCCTTCAGAACAGTGGTTCAGGAAATTTGGTGGGGAACAGTACAGTCGTTTAGGGTGTATGCTTTGAAGCTAGATGGACCTGAATTTACATTGCTGCCTATTTATTTAGTGGGTGTATGAGATTAGGCAATTTCCTCACCCTCTCCAATCCTCACTTTCTTAGGAAACTCACGGTGCCTTAGCAAGGCTGTCATGAGGACTGAGTGGTAAGACTCCTGGTGTAGTACCTGGAACGTAGTAGAGGTGTGGCCAACATTGTTATTGGAGGTATGCACGTGTAAGTGGCCACTACCTTGGTTATTCTGTATGATGTTGGCATGACAACATGGTATTCACGTCTGCTTGGTGCAAGAATTCAGGGATACCTTGGGCAGGGGTGTTGGTATGTGCTTGAACTTGAACATGGGCAAATGTTCTCTAAATTTTTCTTCCTATTCTTACATCTTTTCTCATTCTCAGGGTTTTAGTGGCTTTCCACAGAAATGTAGAGAAGTTAGACCTTAACCCTTTGAAGGCAAAAGCTATCTTAATTTTTATCAAATAGTTTCTACTTCTTCAACTTTTAAGCATTTGTTCAAAGGAATGAAAAAGAGCCAATTTTCAGAAAAATGTTTTACTAGTCTCTGATGTTTCAGTATCAGAATTAGTTGTTGGTGTTTCTTTATCATAGGTGCGGCTAAGGGAGGTCAGTCTGTGTTTTGCTACCATAATCCATATCCGCTTACTCTTGCTTCACTACCATTTTATGTCAGCACTGTTGAAAAACACACCTCCCTTCATTGACTTACTTGCTCCAACAGGAACTGAACGGTGGTAGTGGCAACTGATTGATTTTCAGGTTTAGAATGAGGGATTTTTGTTGTTGTTATTTGTTTTTTGAGATGGAGTCTCAAGCTGTCACCCTGGGTAGAGTGCTGTGGTGTCACAGCTCACAGCAACCTCAAACTCTTGGGCTTAAGCGATTCTCTTGCCTCAGCCTCCCAA
>CAUYQV010060777.1:0-18789 GCA_963574575.1 Galagoides demidoff
AAAGAATCATTCAGAAAATTAATGAAATAAGGAGGTTTTTTTTTTCGAAAAAATAAATTAAAAAAAAAGAAAGAAAAAATAAATAAAATAGATAAGCCCTTGGCCAGACTAACTAGAAGTAAAAAAGTAAAATCTCTAGTACCCTCAATAAGAAATGATAAAGGGGAAATAACAGCTAATGTCACAGAGATATAAGAGATCATCTCTGAATACTACCGGAAACTTTATGCCCAGAAATTTGATAATGTGAAGGAAATGGGACAATATTTGAAATCACACCCTCTATCTAGACTTAGCCCCGATAAAATAGATCTCCTGAACAGACCAATTCCAAGCACTAAGATCAAAGAAACAATAAAAAAAACTCCCAACAAAAAAATGCCCTCATCCTGATGGCTTCACACCAGAATTCTATCAAATCCTCGAGGAAGAATTTACTCCTATACTGCAGAAATTATTCCAAAAGATTGAGAAGGAAGGAATCTTTCCCAACACATTCTATGAAGCAAACATCACCCTGATACCAAAACCAGGAAAAGACTCAACTAAAAAGGAGAATTTCAGACCAATTTCACTAATGAATATAGATGTAAAAATTCTCAATAAAATCTTAGCTAATAGATTACAGCTTATCATCAAAGAAGTCATACACCAGGATCAAGTAGGTTTCATCCCAGGAATGCAAGGCTGGTATAATATACGCAAATCTCTAAACATTATTCATCATATCAATAGAAGTAAAACCTAAGACTACATGATCCTCTCAATAGATGCAGAAAAAGCATTCGATAAAATCCAGCATCCTTTTTTAATTAGAACACTGAGGAGTATAGGCATAAGTGGTACATTTCTTAAACTGATCGCAGCTATCTATGACAAACCCACAGCTAGTATTTTACTGAACAGAGCAAAACTGAAAGCTTTTCCTCTTAGAACTGGAACTAGATAAAGCTGTCCTCTGTCACCATTACTATTCAACATTGTGCTGGAACTTTTAGCCAATACAATTAGACAAGACGAGAAAATAAAGGGCATCCAAATGGGAACAGAGGAGGTTAAACTCTCCCTTTTTGCTAATGATATGATCTTATATCTGAAGAACTCCAATGACTCAACCACAAGACTGCTGGAAGTCATCAAAAAATCCAATAATGTCTCATGATATAAAATCAATGTCAATAAGTCAGTTGCTTTTGTATACGCAAACAATAGCCAAGATGAGAGGTTAATTAAGGACACAATTTTCTTCACCATAGCCCCAAAGAAAATGAAATACTTAAGAATATACCTAACAAAAGAGGTGAAGGACCTCTATAATGAAAATTATGAAACCCTTAAAAAGGAAATAGCAGGGTACATCAACAAATGGAAGAATATACCATGCTTATGGCTGGGAAGAATCTATACTTCCCAGAGTAATTTCCTGATTCAATGCCATCCCTATTAAAATACCAATACTTTCAAGACTTGGAAAAAATGATTCTGCATTTTGTATGGAACCAGAAAAAACCCCATACAGCTAAGGCAGTTCTTAATAACAAAACAAAGCCGAGGGTATTACTATACCAGATTTTATGCTGTATTACAAGGCCATAGTGGTCAATACAGCATGGTACTGGCATAAAAATAGAGACATAGACATTTGGAATTGAATGGAAAACCCAGAAATGAAACCAACAACATACAGCCACCTAATCTTCGATAAACCAAACAAGAACATCCACTGGGGGAAAGACTCCCTATTTAATAAATGGGGCTGGGAGAACTGTATATCCACACGTAAAAGACTGAAATTGGACCCCCACCTTTCACTACCTACAAAAATTGATTCAAAATGGATAAAATTTAAATTTAAATTTAAAATTGGACTTAAATTTAAGGCACAAAACAATAAAAATTCTCAAAGAAAGAATAGGAAAAACACTGGATGATATTGGCCTGCAGAAAGACTTTATGAGGAAGACTGCCATGGCAATAGCAACAACACCAATCAATAATAAACAAATGGGATTTACTGAAACTGAAAAGTTTCTGTACAGCCAAGGAGACAACAACTGAAGCAAATAGACAACATACTCAATGGGAAAGGACATTTGCTTATTTTGAATCAGACAAAAGTCTAATAATCAGGATCTATGCAAAACTTCAATTAATTTATAAGAAAAAATCCAACAACCCCATACATCAATGGGGAAGAGACATGAATAGAATCTTCTCTAAAGCCAATAGGCAAATGGCTAGTAAGCACATGAAAAAATGCTCATCATCCCTCATTATCAGAGAAATGCTCAGATCTTTCTTAAAGATGAGTCTATTTTCTTTGTCTCCTAAAACTGCCAGACTCATCCCATTACCCTCATTCTCATCCATAAATCATGCACTCAGTCTTCAGCCACCAGATGCAATGGCGGCATTCCTCTTCTGTGGTCTTCTAGGAATAGTAACCAGCACCAATCTCTTCCCTACTTTCAGAGAACTTACCACCTGCCCTACCTTGTTCACCAACTGATGACTTACTTTCTTCATTGCTCTTTATACATTTAAAAGAACAAGTTCTTATCATATAAAATTCTGTCTCACTCAATCAGATTATAAATTACCAAAATGGACAAATTAAGACTTTATGTTCCTTTGTGTCTTGTATTTATTAAAAACAATAACAATAATTTGCCAACTTGACAAATATAAGTTTTCTTCCTGCTAAAATCCTTTACTTGTTACAGGTCATTCCTGGTTGTCAGTGTGGGAATGGAAAAAAGTTAGAACTGAGGGAAGGAAATAGAAAAGTATAATCTGTGGTTGAAGAAGTTGTTTTGACTTGAGAGTCTTGAATTAATAATTTTTCTGTCAGGGCTCAGAATGTGTTACTCTAAAACATGGTTCCTTGGCATAGTGAATGTTTTAAGCAGAAGGAAATTAACACACAAAAGAATATTGCCATAAGATCCTATCCCTTTGTCCTTCAGTAATACTTCTGCAGGATTGTCCATGAAAATGTATGGTTTTTCCTGGGTCTTTGCGTCTTCATTTCTGAAGTCTCCTGAATAATGTGAAAACTTTTATTAAATAAATGTGCATGCTTTTATCTTGTAGGTCTGTCTTTAGTTGCAGAGGTGTTGGCCATGAACCTTGTGATGGATGAAAAGAAGACACTGCCTTCCCCCCCCACAATGTACTCAACGAATATTTATTTAATGCCACTCATGACATGAACCAGATGTTGTAGAAGGTTCAAAGATGAAATATCTGTATTCCTGTCTTACTTTCTCTTGGATAAAACAGTTAGAAATCAACATTGGTAACCTAGTGGGTTTACCTGGGGTGTGATGGGAACATTAAAAAGGGAAGGAAAATGAAGCTGACTAGGAAAAGAGTCTGAAAGAAGGATTTCTGGAGGTGACTTTTGAACTGAGTACAAGGAAAGAATAGAAATTAGCTAGTCATATGAAGAAGGATCATTAAGGACAAAGGGAAGAACATGTTCCCAAGAACAGAGGCAAGAGAGAACACTGGGAATAGTCAAGGAATTGATATGGCTTCGGCTCAGTATGGCTGGAGAATGTCATAGCTACTAGAGATTGTGAGGGAGGAAGTAGGAAAATGATCCAAAGCCAAATCTTCATATGCTATGTCATCTAGATTTGATTCTATCAAAGACATGGAGCCATTAAAGTGTTTTTGAATAGGGCAATGACATGTTCATATTTGCATAATCGAAAGATCACCTTGAAAGCTATACTGAAGGAAGATAAAAAAGGGAATGAATTGAAAAGCAAGTAGATAATTTAATAATCCAGAGAAGAAATGACGAGAGGCTGAATAGGCAAGAGCAGCAGCAGAGACAGAGAGGAGGTACCCAATTTGAGGACTAGGGGAAAGCATTAAATGGATGGTACCTAGTGACTTTGTTGTGGGAGGTAAGATATTGGAGCCTAGAATGACCCCCAGAATCATGACTAGAGTCCAAGAGGGGATGATAGTACGATCCATCAAAACAGAAACTGAAAAAAAGAAGTGTGGTAGTAGAAACTTAATGAGTTCTATGTGGGGCATGTTAGAGTTGCAACATTAAAGTCTAGGTGGCCACTTGCCAGTTCACTAGGATATAAGTGTCTTCATGATGAGACACTTGGTCTGGCATCATTAGCATGTGTAGGGCAGCTAAAACCACTGATGTGAACGAGATTTTGTCAGAAAGATTAGAAACAATGGGGAGAAGAGGAATAAAACATTATTACCATATATGAGAATGAAAGAAGGGGACACTAGGTAAAGGGAGAACCAAGAGGTAATAATGTTAGGGAAGCCAAAGGAAAAGATTCTGGAATAGGAAGGAGTGATTGGTTATAGAAAATCTTCAGATTTTGTAGAGTTAGAATAATCCAAGACAAAAATATTGTTTAGTGGATCTGGCAACTGGGAAGCCATTGATGACTTTAGCAAAGTTTTGTAAAAACATTGGTGGCAACAGAGCAAAAAAATTATGAACAGTGGTCTTGAATCACTGCTTGACCAAGCAGAAGTCATGTGTGTCCTTTGATAGCAGGCAGCTTCCATAATTGCCCCCAGGGATCCCCACACACTGGTATTCATGCCTTGTGTAATCTCATTGCCTTTTGTAATTGGCTGGACTATCTAATGACTTGCTCTAACAAATAGAATATAGTAATAGCAATGGAAGTCGATTCTCAGATGAGGTTATCAAAATACCACAATTTCCATCTTGCTTATTGTCTCTTGACTGTCTCTTTTACTTGCTCTGGGGAAAGCCATCTGCCATATTGGCTACTGTCCTATAGAGAGGCCAATGTGAATAACCGATATCCTATGTCTAACAACTAGTAAGGACCTAAGATCACCCTCCCAGATGAGGAAGCTTGGAAGAGGTTCTTTCTCTAAGAATAAGACCATAGCCCTATGTGACAGATTGATTACAACCTCTAAGAAACCCTAATCTCTGTCTACAATCCTGACCTACAGAAAATGTGAGATAATACATTGCTTTTATTTTAAGCCATGGTTCTTAACGACCATTTACTACATAGCAACAAATTATTAATATAGCTTGCAAAGAAAGAAGATGATATATATTGAGTGGCTAAATGTATCAGAAATAAAAGGGCTTTCAATCAATTAAGTGCCTGGAAAGAATTGAGGTGGGAAGAATCACTTTGGACAGGAAGAAAAACAGACTTTCATTGATTTTGGAGAGAAGAAATAGATAGGCAGTAATTATTTCCTAGTGATTTCTCTATTGAAAATAATATGGTCATCTGTTGACAATGGTCAGGTTGCAGAGTAGTGTGGAAACTAGTAATCCTAGTTAATGAAGGCATTGAGAAAGGAAGTTGGATAAAGGCAGAACAGAAGTAAAGCTGATCAGTGATAAAGAACTATTGAAAGTAGAAAGAAGAAAAAATGGGAGGACAAAGGAAAGAATGAGAGGATAGAAGAGAAGGATGGAAATAATATAAGAAAGTTGGTTATTTCATTGGAATTACAAAGTGGATATTCAGGTTAGCAATGTTTCCTAACAATATAAAAGTTATAGGTAAGGATAAGAAACAGAGCATGGTAATGACATCAGATTGATTAAACAACAAATATGCAAGCAGTTGGAATTCAGAGTTAAGAATAGACAGCTTGAATTATTAGTTCAGACTCTTGAGTTTTGCTTTGATAATATTAGAATTATGGTGGAGACACATATTACTATTATTAAAATAAGAAATATTTGTAGCATTTTTTAATAATAGCAACAGTTACTATTTATAATATGCCTATGATATGCCAATCAGTAGGCTAGAGAATATAAACTTAATTCTCCCATTTTTGTCTTGGGCCTAAAGATTTATTATTGTTGTTTTTTATTTCCTTATTTTGCAAAAGCTAAGTAATTTGCCTTTCATCAAACAGTTAAGTAACTGTACAAGATACTTCGATTATTCCCTAATCTACTTTCTTTGTCCTCTTTCTTTCTTTCTTTCTTTCTTTCTTTCTTTCTTTCTTTCTTTCTTTCTTTCTTTCTTTCTTTCTTTCCTTCCTTCTTTCTTTCTCTCCTTCTTTCTTTCTTTTTCCTTTTTAACGTTCCTTTTCTTATAATGCCATAGATTATTTGGCATGACTTCCCAGATACAGACTACATTTCTTAGTTCTTTGATAGTTGGCTGTGTTTCTAGGTTTGGGCCAATGAAACATGAGTAGAAATCATGTGTTAGACCTACTGGTCATGCTCTGAAAGAGAAAGTATGTGCATAACCCTTCACCCTGGCCTGGAATGTGAATATGATGGCAGAAGCTGGAACAGTCTTCAAAATTGCAAGAAGAATGGAAAGAATCTAGGTCCCTCTTTTGTTCCTGCTCATAAGAGTGTAGGATCAAATCACACACACACACACACAATGTGAAAAAGTTTATCATTTGCACACAAAGGCTTTTGGTGGAGAACAAGTCAGGCATACAAGCAGGTTCAAAATGGCTTGAGAAAAAAAATGGAGCAAGTGGCCTTAGTTTTCACTGTGATGAGGTTGGGGTTAGGGCCCCCACATTGGCTAGAGCATATGTGGTTTGAACTTCCTGCTAGTGTCATAGGAGGAAGCTCAGGGGCCTTCCCGCTGGCTTGCCTGGGGATAGAGTGGGGCTTGACAGCTGTCAGCCTAACATCTAAGATAGAGTGAGGCTCTATCAAGCCTCCTGAGCTCATGCTGGCCTTTGGCCACCTGCTTGGATATTTATGACAGAAATAAACTCCAAACCATTCCCAAGCCATGGCATTTGTGACAGCAATCTAAATTCTACCCAGCCTAATGCAGTGAGTGATGCTGTGAAAACAGTGAGAGGTAAAGTTCTCAAAAATCATGGAACAGTGATGAAAATATGACAGTGAGAAGGAAGAAGACAAAGAAAGAGAAAGCTATTCATAGGTGTCATTTTCCTCAAAATGAAAGAAACAAGAGATTTTACAAAAAGATGTATGTCTGACAATAGGTATTAGAGAGAATGCTGAGCCCTGTCTTGCTGTCTAGGGCCCCACAAGAGCTAAGGTCCTCATAGGTGGGAGAAAGGGAGCAACCCCATCCCAAGGTGACTGCACGATGAGGAGGTCAAGGCAAGATGCTGACCTTGATTACCAGACCACTGGGAGAGAAGGAAGGGTTTTGGATAAAGGAGAGGGGAGAAACAACACAGCTCAGGTATAGGTCAGAGAAATAAGTACTAGAGCCTGCTGCAGACCTCACAGAGGAAAACTGCAAAGAAGAGAAGGAAGAGGGAAAAGGAAAAATGATATCAGTGAGGATTAAACCCAGAGAAGCTCAGAACTCAGTGAAGGGAAAAGGAAAAATCTCTTTCTCCTTCCTCCACTACTTCAGTGATCAATGAGCTCTTCCACCCCCACTGACCCAAGCACTGCAGCATCCATGGAACTGGGGGGAGCATTTGTGTGATCCCAGAAGTTGGATACTCTTAAGGAGTGACTTGAGACTCTGGAGAGCTTGGATTCTTCCATTCAGACTCTTATCCTCCCCTGCTTCTCCACTACAACCAGGAGAGAAGTTTGAGCCCAGAATTTGGCAAACAGCTGCCTCTTCCCAGCTGGCATGTCTTTCCGTCTGAGATTGCCACAGAAAGTGGGGCCCATGCTTTTCCCCTTGAGGACCTGCAGTAGACCTGCAGTTCCTGATCTGAGAGCTCATGGCCCACTGACATTTCCTGGAGATGCACACAAATGGGTCAGACATGTAGGCCAGGTCCCATATCCCTAGGACTGATGTGGAATACTAGGGAACACAAGGGGGAGATTTGGGAGCTAGACTCAGGAGGCGATGGAACCCATAGGGCAGAACTGATGGGAGAATACTTTGTGGGTTCGAGACACGGTGATCTGGGGGAGTGCCAATACCCCCCACCAGGAAAGCCACACTGTTGGACTAAGGTGGTCTTCTGGCAGATCCCCACCTGGAATCAAGGAATCAAGAAATCAAGCCCAGAACATTTGGGTACCCATTTGGAACTGGACTGACACCAGTGGTCAGGGTAATACAAGAGGGGCAGAACTGACTCCCAACACCCAGGCATGGAATTACGGTCCCTTCCTATGAGCAGTCTTCCTGGTTAGGAGAGCCTACCTTAACCATCCTCCCAGTGGCTTTCCTAGTAGTGGGCAAATGACCTTAGAACCTCGCCAATGCTTGAAGCTGCACTGTCAGATTAGGGAAGGTCCCTCAGTGGGAAAAATCCCAGCCCACTGTGCCATAGCAACCTCATGTGATGAGTTCAGAAGCCCATTTGCACCAAACACTGGAGAGCAAAGGTAATGTGAGAGGAGCAGAGCTCACTTTCAATAGCCAGTCAGGGAATAATGACCCATTCCTCATGAGCAGCTTCCCAGTTTAGAGAGGCTGCCTTGACCCTCTGCCTAGCTGCTTTCTCTATTGGTCAGAAAAACAACTTCAGAGCCCTGCAGAGGCTTTGCAAAGCCTTCCAGGCTCACCCAACCAAAATACACCTGGCTTCACTCCTCCACCTATTTCTGCTATGATAGAGGACAAGCAACCTCCTGGAAGCTACAGGGTTGCTCCCAAAGCTTGGGCCACTCAAGTGCTTCTCCTGAAGGGTTAGAGCTTTTTGCAGGCACAAAAGAACATCTCTGCAGTTGACCCTCTCCTGCAAGCATCAACCACTAATAGGGATGGCAAGTCTGTAGTTCATTACAGGATCTACCAACTCAATCAAATAGGTTTTAGCTGATTCTTACTCACAAGCATCACCTGCCATCTTGGAGATTAAGCTGGGGGCCCAGTACAATTCACACCGCTAGAAAAAGGTGAAGACAGCAGGATAGAAGCAACTGAGGGGACATTGCTTTTAGGAAAGAAACAAAAGTTACAGGCAACTTGATCTGTGAGAGGTTTCCCTCTTCTACTACAGACCTCTGTGGTGATCGGGCAGCTGCTCAGAATCTGTGCAGGGACATTTCAGTGGAGCACATGGACCCAGTTCTGCTCAGGACCCAGGCTCTCAGAAGTACCCTTTGCATCATCTGTGCCAGGCCAGTGAGGGAACAGCTGCTCCCCTGTGTCATGTCCTGAGACTAGAATCCAAGCACTTCTCCTCTCTGGTGAGATATCTAAAGAGAGGAAGAGCCCCAGATGTCACAGACAACACTTGGAAAGCCTAGGGCTACTGCCTCATTAAGTCCAAAGTATGGGGGAGAAGCTTGGCCAACTAGCAGCTCTGGCCTGCCTACATGGGCCATGGACTGCTGAGACAAAAACCTGCATAGCATAGCATAGCAGTCCCCACACAGGTGAACAGCCCTTCATACAAGTAGCTTTGCCCCCCAAATTCCCAGAGCCAGCTCTGAATCATTTGCTGTGCCCAGTCCAAGGCTCTGCCCCTGTAGCTTCAGGGCCTCCACTGGGTCTGTAACTCCACCCCTCAAACTCTAGTGTTTTGCCTGAATCCCAAGACCCTATCTGTGGTTCCCCACCAGTACCACTGGACCAGAAGAAAATCTCTGAGGTACAATGCTTCACTCAGGACCCCTCAGCCCAGAGCAGTCAACAGTCTTGTCTTTGGATTGAGAGAATCTTCAGCAAAGGAGAACGGATTCCCTACAATTCTATTAATGCAGAGCTGAGAGAAGAGAAGCCAGATGAGAAGAAACCGGGGGGGGGGGGGAGGGGGCGGGGAACCCAACCCTGGCAACATTAGAAAACCAAATAGTTCAACACCCCTAAGGAAACATTATGGAGCTATAGTAGTAAACTCCAACTATAAGGATATTGCCTAAATGACAGAAATGGAAGTCAGAATATGGATATGGATGAATGGCAAATAAGATGAATGGAATTGAAGAGAAAGTTGAAAACCAACAAAAAGAAGCCAAAAATATATTTCAGAAAATCAATGAATAAAATGAAAAAGTTACTAGAGAGCTAGACAAAGAAATGAAAGGATATAATAGAGCTTAAAGAAGTGAAAGAGTCATTTAGGGAATTTCAAAACACAGCAAAAAGCTTTAGCAATAGGATAAACCCAGGAGAAGAGAGAATTTCAGAGCTTGAAGACAGGGCCCTGGAGATAATCCAATCATTCAAAGAGGCAGAGGAGAGTATAAAAAAGTCCAAGCCACCTCTGAGAGATATATAGGACTATGTGAAGCAAACTAATATTCAAATTACAGGTCTCTGTAAGGGAGAAGAAGAAAGAGCTAAAAGGATGAAAAACTATTTAGAAATTATTGAGGAAAACTTCCCTTATATTTCCAGAATTCAGACATAAAGACAGACGATGAATATCAAACACTGGGAAGATTCATAGCAAATCTTATTTTTAAAAAATGGAACATGAGGTATAACAAAGCAATAAAGATGACGAAGCATATAACAGGATGAGCAGACTAATATCCTAAACACCAGTACTATCAATTAGCATTAATAAACTAAATGCTACTCTCAAAAGACATAGGCTGGCTGAACTGATGCAAAAAACACAACCCAGGTATCTTCTGTCTCTAGAAAACACATCTAAACCACAAGGTTGCACATAGAATCTATGTGAAAGGAAGGGAAAAAATATTCCATTCAAGCAGAAATCAAAAGAGAGAAGGTATAGCCATTCTCACATCAGATAAAATTCACTGAAAGCTAAGAGAGGTAAAGAAAAATAAAGAGGGTCATTGCATAATGGTGAAGGGAGCAACTCAACAAGAAAATATAACAATTCTAAATACATATGACACAGGAGTTCCCAGAAAATAAAGCAAATTGTACTAGAGTTAATAATTAAAAAAAAAAAAAAGCACATTGTAATTGCAGGAATCTCAATACCCCACAGAAAGAGCTTGAGAAGTCATCAAAGCATAAAACAAAGAAACAAGGAACTTAAACCAAACTCTCAATCAAATGGATCTAAGAGACATTTACAGACCATTCTACCCCCAAAGTACAGAACACACATTCTTACCAGCAGTAGATGAGATGGTGTCCAAGATCAATCATATCTTAGGCTTTAAAATAGGTATCAACAAATTTAAAAAAATCAAAATCATATTATTTACCTTTCAAACTATAGTGGAATAAAACTAGAAATTAATCACAGGAGAAACACCCAAACCCACAGAAAGTTATGGAAATTTTAAAAAACCTGCTGCTGAATAATCATTGGGTCAACAATGAAATTAAGATGGAAATCCAAATTTTTTAAACTGAATAACAAAGGGGGAAGAAACTATCAAAATCTACGGGCACAGCAAATGCATTCCTCAGGAGAAAATTCATACCCTTAAATACCTACATGCAAAAGAGAGAAAGATCACAAATTAATAACCTAATGTTGTACCTAAAAGAACCAGAAAAGGAAGAACAAGCCAAACTCAAAGTCAGCAGATGAAAAGAAATAATGCAAGTCAGAGCAGAACTAAATGACTTGGAAAACAAAAGGATAATAGTATGGATTAATGAAACAAAAAAAATGATTCTTTGAAAATATAAACAAAATCAACAGACCTATTGCTCGATTAATGAAGAAGAGAAGAGAAAGAACCTAAATAAACTCAATTAGAAATGAAAAATAACATTATGACTGATACTGCAAAAATACAAATCATTTATGAATACTATGTAAATTTCTACACACATAAATTAGATATCATAGAGGAAATGGACAGGTTACCAGAAATGCACAACCTCCCAAGACCTAACAAGGAAAAAACAGAACTCTTGAACATATGAATAATGAACAGTGAGATTGAAGTAGTAATAAAAAAAATCTCCTAACAAAAATAATCCCTGGGCCAGATGGATTCACAGCTGAATTCAAGCCTGGCACCTAAATTACAGAAATTATTCCATGACATTGAGGAGGAAATGCTCCCCAACTCATTCTACAAAGCCAGTATCACCTTGATACCAAATCCAGACCAGGAAAGGACATACACAAATGCATACACACCTACACACATACCACCCACCCTTATGAACATAGTTACAAAAATCCTCAATAAAATACTGGCAAACTGAATTCAACAGCACATCAAAAAAATAATCCAGAAAGACCAAGTGGTCTTCATCCCAGGGATGCAAGTATGGTTCAGGGTATGTAAATCAATAAATGTGATCCACAACATGGACAGAAACAAAAGCAAGGACCATAGGATTATCTCATCAGATGTAGACAATGTATTTCAAAAAGTCTAACACCCTTTCATGATAAAAACCCTTCACACACTAGGCATAAAAGAAACACATCTCAGATTTACTACACGTAAAAGTCATATAGAACAAAACCACAGCCCAAGACATACTGAATGGAAAAAATTCAAAAGAATTTCCCCCTAAGAATTGGAACAAGATGAGGGTTCCTATTGTCACCACTTCTATTCAACATAGTGCTGGAAGTCCTATTTAGCCTGAGCAATCAGGCAAGAGAAAGAAATAAAGGGTATCCAAATCAGGAGAGAGGAAGTCAGCTATAAAAAAACAAACAAACAAACAAAAAAAAAACATTGTATGTATTCAGTACTAAATGGAAATTAGTAGGTTAACACCTACAAGCTCACATAAGAGAAAAAACTCAATGAAACTCAGGTAGGAGGCTGGGGAAAGAAGATGGGTAAATTCCTTCCCAATGAGTATGCTACACAAGTATACTGCACACTTCCTGGATGAAGGATACGCCCACAACTCAGACTTTAACCCTACAAAAGCAAACTATGTAACATAACCATATGTACCTTCCTATTAATCTGAAACAAACAAAACTATAGTTCTTTGCTGACAATATGATCTTGTACTACATATCTAGAAAACCCCAAGGACCCTGCCAAGAGTCTTTGGAATTGATAAAATTCTTTTGGAATTTTCAGCAATGTCTCAGGTGATAAAATCAGTGTACATAAATCTATAACATTTCTATACACCAATAATAGTCAAGCTGAGAGTCAAATCAAAGACTCAATCCCATTCAAAATAGCTACAAAGAACGGGAAATATCTAGAACATGCTTAGAAAAGGATGTGGTATCTGTACAAAGACAACTATAAAACTGTGAGGAAAGAAATTACAGAAGTTATAAACTAATGGGAAAAGATATCAAGCTCATGGATTGGTAGAATCAACACTGTTAAAATTTCCATACTATCCAAAGGGATGTACACATTCAAGGCAATTCCCATCAAGTTACTAAAGTCTTACTTCATTAACCTAGAAAAAATAATTCTATGCTTTATTTAGAACCAGAAAAAGTTTGAATAGCCATAGTAATCTTAAGTGAAAATGGCAAAACTGGAAGCATCACATTACTAGACTTTAAACTATATTACAAGACTACAGTAACCAAAATATTTGGTACTGGCACAAAAATAAAAGACATAGACCAATAGGACAGAATAAAGAAACCAGAAAAAACCATCTACCAATCTTTGGCAAAGAAGACAACAATGTATACTGGGGAAAAGAATAGAAAAAGAAGTCCTATTCAATTAACAGTAGTGGGAAAATTGGAAAGCCTCATTGAAAAGAATTAAACAGGACCCATTCCTCTTACCACTCACAAAAGTTAGTTCAAGATAGATAAGATACTTAAATCTAAGACACAAAACTATAAGAATTCTAGAGGAAAATGTGGGGAAAACTCTTCTGGATTTTGGCCTAGGCAAAGAATTTATGACTAATGCCCAGTGATCATCATAGAAAAAACAAATATTTATGAACAGGATTTTTTTAAAACTTAAAAGCTTCTGCACAGCTAAAGAAACAATTAACAAAGCAAACATGCAACCTACAGAAGGGGAGAAGATATTTGCAACCTACACATTTGATAAAGGGCTAATATCCAGAATCCACAAAGAACTCAAGCAATCTACAAGAGGAAAGCAAACAACCCTATTGTAAAGTGGACATGAAAAGAAGGGTCTCAAAAGAATAAAGACAAATGTCCAACAAAAATATGAAAAAATACTTGATGTGACCAATCATTAGGAAAGTGCAAAATAAAATCACAATGAGTTTTCACCCTATCCAAGTTAGAATTGCTGTTATTGAAAAGTCTAATAGATGCTGCCATGGATGCAGAGAGAAAGGAACACTTGTACAATGTGGGTGTGATTGCAAATTATTATGAACTATATGAAAAACAGTAGGGGGATTCTTCAAAGTACTAAAAGTATACATACCATTTGATTCAGCAATTCTCCTACTGGCTATCCACCCAAAGAAAAATAAGAATTTTCATCAAAAAGACACCTGCACTTGAATATTTATTTATGGCACCACTATTCACAATTGCAAAGATGTGTAACTAACCTAAGTGTTTATCATTTTGTAAATGGATTAATAAAATGTGGTATATGTATACCTTGGAGTACTATAAAAAGATGAATTTTTCCTTTTCAACAATCTTGATGGAGCTGGAGACCATTCTCTTAAGTGATGTATCTCAAGAATGGAGTAACCAAACTCTAGATGCAGTGGCTCGCACCTATAATCTTAGCACTCTGGGAGGCTGAGGTGGGTGGATTCCTTTAATTCAGGAGTTTGAGACCAGCCTGAAAAAGAACAAAACCCCATATCCACTAAAAATAGAAAAATTAGCTGGATATTGTGGTGGGTGCCTGTAGTCCTAGCTACTCAGGAGGCTGAGGCAAGTGGATTGCTTGAGCCCAAAATGCTATGACCTATGATGATGCCATGGCACTCTACCCAAGGCAACAGAGTGGAACTCTGTCTCAAAAACAAACAAACAAACAAAAGAAGAAGAAGAATGGAGTAGACAACAAGCTCACTATTTAAATTGGAACTAACTGATGAGCACACATGTACACAAAGGGCAACAAAACTAGTAGAAATCAACCAGGGAGGGGAGAAGAGTGAAGGAGCAAAACCTACTTAATGTGTACCATGAACACTGTTTGGATAATAGGTACATCTAAGCTGGGCCTCGAGCATTTCGAAAGCAATCCTTGTAACCTAAAACATTTGCACCCTCTTAATATATTGAAATAAAAAATATAAATAGAAAAAGATATTTGAGGAGGGAAAGATCATGATCACAGCATGCTTTAGGAAAAATCAACCCTGATACTAGGTGCAAGGCAGTGTAGGAGCAGGGAAATCAGCAAGGAGCCTCATGCAGTAAATAGGTGAGATAAAAATGAGTAACAAGGATGAAACACCAGTGTACTGGCAGTGGAACTGACCTTAGGGACATTACAATAGTCAATTGGCGTACTTTAGGTCTTAATAAGAGGAAGAGACTAAGCTTCCTAGAGTCCCCATACACCTACCTTGTTGGCTTCTCTGCTTCCCTTCTGATGCTTCCTGGAATCACTTCCCAAATAAATTACCCAGATTCAAAGAAGAAAGAGAAGGAGGAAAGAAAAAAGAAGTGAAGGGAAAGTGGAGGGAAGGGGGAAAGAAAGAAAAAAAAAGGATGAAATGAAAGAAGGAGGGGAGGGAAGGAGGGAGAGAGAAAAGAAAAGAGAGAAAGAGGGACTGCAAGAAAGATGGCGTCCTTGGAAAGAATGAGAGTTTTCATTTGGGTGAGGTAGTTCAAGGGAGAATTATATGCAGATATGTACATTGAAATGGTGCCTATGGTTCATCCCATAAGGGTACATGTGAATCTCTCTAAATGTAAAATGTCAATGTCTTAACACAATAACTAAGAAAATGACACGAAGGCTATGTTAACCAGTTGGATGAAAGTATTCCAAATTGTATATAGAAATAACACTCTTTACCCCATGGTAGTATTAATGTACACAGCTATGATTTAATAAAAAAAAAAAAAGAAAGAAAGATTTGTTGTAAAATGATAACTGGAGGAGGAAGCACTGAGTGGTTGGAAAAGGAGATTGTTGAAGTGAGTACACAATTGGGGGGAGAGCACAGTATGCATGGGACAAGAATGAAAGGGGAGGACAGGGAAAAGAACTAGCAGATTCATGATTGGATATGAACCATGGATGTAACACTTGCACTCTGATCTGTATGTGGCAGGGAAATCACAGGCAGAAGAGGAGAAGAGTGACCAAAACACTTTTATAGAAGATGCAAGAGCAGAAATGGGCAGGGCAGTCAGCAGGTGGGACTAGAGAGTTTTATTTGGCTGAGGTGTTAAAATTTGTATACAATTTACAAATTCAGTTGGTAGGCAATGAATCCCCTCTTCCTCTGGGTTTCTGAAACACTTGTTTTTACTTTAATTACAGCACTTATCCAATTGGCTTAAACTTTTTCTGTTTTCATGTTTGCTTTCCCCATAGACTGAGAGCCCTTTCTGAACACTTGCTGTCTTTTCATACATGTCTCCCCAGGGCAAAGTCCGGCCCTGACACAAGAAGGCATTGAGCAAAATGTTGTTCAGCAAAAAAAATGAATAAGAAGCTGCCATAATATTTAAGACACGGTGGATTGGCCTCCTACAAAAAGAATGACAGCAGGAAAGGAGGAAAAGGACATCAGAGACATTTTTAAAAATCATCAGGATATGGTGACTTAATGAGAAAATGAGAAGATTCAGCAACAATTATAGTATCCACTCTGAAAAATAAGCAGGAGGTACAATGCAACATTGGTACAAGTGGAGATGCTAGGAAATGTATATGTGTAGATCCACACCCAGGAACCTCGCTGACCCTCTTATTTGACTAGCTGATACTGTGTTTCCCTGAATAAGACACTATCTTATATTTATTTTTTCTCAAGAAGACACTCTAGGGCTTATTTTCAGGGGGATGTCTTATTTTTATTAAGTATAATACAACAATCTACATTTATTCAAATACAGTTAAGTCATCTTCTTCTGGAACCTGACAGGGAGCCAACCTTGTTGGTGGGGCTGGCGCTAGTGATGCATGAACTCCTTTCCCCTAGCCTTTTGCACGTGTGCAACAGGATGCCTGCGACCACCACGGTTACCACATGCGCACCCTTGCAAGTGCAGAGAAAGGAGCTGTGGCAGATAAAAGGTATTCCAGTCTTCCTTACCAGTCTGCGCCGGGGTCTTACTAATCGGTTTAGGGCTTATATTTAACAAATGCATAGAAATCCTGCTAGGGCTTATTTTTTGGGTATGTCTTATTTTGGGGGAAACATGGTATTTGTTGGAGCCTGTGAGTGGGGTGGAAAATAGGAAAAGGGATGGATGAGGGAGAGTAAGGAATGATTGTCCCATTCTACATAAGAATCATTAGGCAAATTCGAAGCTACTAAGTCTCACGAGCTCAAGAATAAGGCTTAAGATATAGATAAATAATTAAAACTAGGATAAGCTATTTATGCTCTGGCAAGATTTTTAAGCTCTATGAGCTTCTAATTCCAAAAGAAGGTCTTTGTGCTTTGACACAAATTCTATATAATATGCAAAAATTACATTTTATCAGTATCAACCATCACTTACAGAATGCCTTCAGGAAGCGTGTGTATAGTGTATATTACATGTAAGTGTATGAAAATTTGGTGACTAAATGGTTTCAAGGGAATTAACACAATACAATTAATGGTTTAAATCTCAAATAAAGCAGAAACAAAGGCAAGGCATACAGAGTGAACTGAGTGTCAGAACATTCCAAAAGAACAGAATTGATGATGGCTCGGCGCCTGTGGCTCAATCGGCTAAGGCGCCAGCCATGTATACCTAAGGTGGCGGGTTCGAATCCCCAGCCTGGGCCCGCCAAACAACAATGATGGCTGCAACCAAAAAATGGCCGGGCGTTGTGGCGGGCGCCTGTGGTCCCAGCTACTCAGGAGGTGGAGGCAGGAGACTCGATTGAGCCCAGGAGTTGGAGGTTGCTATGAGCTGTGATGCCATGGCACTCTACCCAGGGGGATAGCTTGAGGCTCCGTCTAAAAAAAAAGAAAGTTAATAATAAGCGACATTCTTCTTTTAATATGGTAGTACCAGGGCCTTCTTGCTGTTCTTTAAATATCCCAAGTTGTTTCTGCCTCAGGGCCTTTGACCATACTCTTGTAGCCCTTACTCTTACCTGGTGCCCTAAGAGTTATGGTAAATTGAAGGTTAATAATGAGTTAGATTATTCTTATAATGTGGGTGTTCCATGGTCTTCTTGCTGTTCTCTGAATGTCCCGAGTTGTTTCTGCCTCAGGGCCTTTGCGCTTACTCTTGCAGCACTTAGATGTCCTAAGAGTTATGGTAAACTGAAAGTTAATAATGAGTGAGATTATTGTTTGAATATGGTTGTTCCATGGTCATCTTGCTGTTCTCTGACTGTCTCAAGTTGTTGCTTCTGTCTCAGGGCCTATGAACTTACTCTTGAAGCACTTACGGTTACTTGGTTTCTTAAGAGTGATGGTAAATTGAAAGTTAATAATACATGAGATTATTCTTTTAATATGGTTGTGCCATGGCCTTCTTGCTGTTTTTTGAATGTCCCAAGTTGTTTCTGCCTCAGGGCCTTTGAACTTACTCTTGCAGAACTTACTCTTACCTGGTCCTAAGAATTATGGTAAGTTGTAATTTAGTAATCAGTGAGATTATTCTTTTAAAACAGTTGTGCCATGGTCTTCTTGCTGTTCTTTGAATGTCCCAGGTTGTTTCTGCCTTAGGGCCTTTGCACTTGCTCTTGTAGCACTTCGTTTCTGGTTTATTAAACGTAATAGTACGTTGAAAGTTAAGAATAAGGGACATAATTCTTTTTATATGTTTGTGCCATGGTCTTCTTGCTTTTATTTGTATGTCCCAAGTTGTTTCTGGCTCAGGGCCTTTGCGCTTACTCATGCAGCACCTAAATATCCTAAGAGATATGGTAAATTGAAAGTTAATAAT
>CAUYQV010060779.1:0-16187 GCA_963574575.1 Galagoides demidoff
AGCAACCTCCAACTCCTGGGCTCAAGCGAGTCTCCTGCCTCTGCCTCCCAAGTAGCTGGGACCACAGGCGCCCGCCACAACGCCTGGCCATTTTTTGGTTGCAGCCATCATTGTTGTTTGGCGGGTCCGGGCTGGGGATTCGAACCTGCCACCTTAGTTGTACGTGGCTGGCGCCTTAGCCGATTGAGCCACAGGCGCCGAGCCTTTTTTTTTTTTTTTTTTAAGAGCGGTCTGTCTCTGGCTCAGGCTGGCCTCCAACTCCTGAGCTCAGGCAATCCACTCGCCTCGGCCTCCCACAGTGCTAGGGTTACAGGCGTGAGCCACCGCGCTGGCCTTTGAATGTGTCATCTTTGAAATGGTTTCCTGTCTTATTTATTTATTTATGTATTTTTTAGTGATAGAGTTTCACTTTATTGCCCTCCGTAGATTGCCGTGGCGACACGGCTCACAGCAACCTCCAGTTCTTGGGCTTAGGTGATTCTCTTGCCTCAGCCTCCCGAGTCGCTGGGACTACAGGCGCCTGCCACAATGCCTGGCTATTTTTTTGTTGCAGTTCGGCCGGGGCCGGGTTTGAACCCACCACCCTCGGTATATGGAGCCGGCGCCCTACTCACTGAGCCATAGGCACGGCACTCCCGTCTTATTTATTAAAGTTTCACACTACCAGGGGCCGCACTCCCCAAACCCTTGTGGTGACTAATTTTGTCTTCTCGGTCTATCTTCCCGACTAGCCCAGATCTGAGTTCTCGGAGGTCAGAAAGACCAGTCCTCACTAATCCGGCTCACCTGGAGCTTGGGCGCGTAGCAAGGCAGTAATGAATCCAATTTGCCAGGGAGAAGAGAGGGTAATGTCAAAAGAACTATCCTGGAAGGAGGAAAACCCCGCTGGGGCTCTCAGCCGGGAAGAGCCAACCTGGGCATCCCTCCAGAGGCACGAAGCCACGCCCCCTTCGCAAACACCTCCCCGGATTTACTCCTCCCCTCTTGGCCCGCCAGGCCTCCCAGGCTGCCTAAGGCCCCGCCCAGTGGGCGTGACCCCACACCCGGAGGGCCACGATCCCGCCAACAATGACCCCGCCTCTCTTTCCACTGAGAAACCTGTCCCTTTTATTTAAAGATACGTTTACGTCAACCCGCCTTACGTAGCTTTGCGTCATCAGTGCAAGGCACGAAGGCGGGACTTCCTGTCCTTCGTTCTAACAGTTTCCGGGAGAAGCCGGAAGAGACAGGACCCTGGAGAGAATCAGGGATTTTCAGCCCCTCCCCTGGCCCCTACGGAAAGACGAGGCCAGGGGCCGTTCTGGCGAAGTCAAAACGCTTAGTCTGGCCTTTTCAGGTGAGGACCTCATTCCCTATCCAAGTACAGTACCGGTACTAGCTCCCTTTAATTTCCCATGACTCCCCGCGTCCTCAAGCCCCGCCCACAGTTCCTCCGCCCCGCCCCGAAGTTTGAGGGGTGTGGATGGTTTGTGACCCCCTTTACCTGACCCTACCCCTCACCGGCTGGGAGAGCTGAGCTTAGGTACGGCGGCCGGAAGCTGGCAGCCCTTCGACTCGGGTGGACTCATGGACCTCACTCCAACGCCACGGAAGTAGGACCGTCCAAAAGCGGAAACTTCACCTAAGAAAAAGCAGATTCGGGGACCCCTCCACAACGTGGTCAGGGTAGTTCACAGGCTAAGAAGAGAGCAGAGGCCCTTGAGGTGGATGATCTGGGGTCCTGCCCTGCCCCTCACCACAAGTGTTCCCTGTGTGTCTGCCAGTCGTTTTGATCTTTCTTTGCCACGGTTTCTTTTTCTGTAAATCATGGGTGATGACATTAACCATCATACCATCAGTGGTTAGTTGTGGGAGTCATAAATAATTGCTACCATTTGTTTATTGAACATTCATAATGTGCCAGGCACTGTGCTAAGTATTTTGCTTCGATGATTTCACGTCATCTTCAAAATAATCTTATGAGGTAGGTATGAATTTTAATCCCATTTTACTGGGAGAAAGCTGAAGCTGTGAAATGTTGTTTGAGGTTACATATCTAGTAAGAGGTAATACTGAGATTATAATTAGTTTTTTCTGACTCCAGAGTTCAGTTTATTAAATAAGGCTGTGAAAACTGTTCAGATGTTGATAATGTTCCACAAATATTTTTGAGTAAGTACATGGCGTTATGCTGGCTACTATGGTGCAAAAAGAAATACATGTAATCCTTGTCTGCCAGGAATGTAATAGAGAGAGAGAGACAGGCTGATAAGTATAATGAAGTTTTATGGGTTCTGTGAGAATAGTGTGATGATAATAATCACCAGACAGGCTTTGCCCAGGGACAGGTGTGAAAGCAGCAGATTCTCTAAGGCAAAGAGTAGGTACTCCAAGGAACATCTCTTTCCTGCCTTTCTGAGAAACTGCATAGGGAGAACCTTCACAGTAAAGGAGATATACTCAGATAAGGATTTTGAGAGATGGTGTGGAATCTTTTCTAAATCACTTTCACTTGGGGAGTGATTTTTGTAGTCACAAGCCCATGGTGACCTGGGCAAGTGCTGTTTCTGGTGTCTGTCCCACATAGTTCTCCCTGCACCGAGGGCTTGCCAGAGGGTTTCAGAGGAGACAGATGTAGTGTCTGCTGCATAGTGTCTACTGATGGCCATTACAGAGTTGTCTCTTGAGGTGATTTGACTTCACTTTTTTTTTTTTTTTTTTTTTTTGAGACAGAGACTCAAGCTGTTTCCCTGGATAGAGTGCTGTGGTGTTATAGCTCACAGTAATCTTAAACTTGGGCTCAAGCAATCCTCTTGCCTCAGTTTTTCTTTTTAGTAGAGATGGGTTCTCCCTCTGGCTCAGGCTGGTCTTGAACTTGTGAGCTCAAGCAATCCACTTGCCTTGGCCTCTGAGAATGCTAGGATTACAGGCATGAGCCACCTCATGCAGCCCTGACTTTACTTTTGATGATAGGTTAATTTTTTTTGACTTGACATCTGGGCTTGGATCTGTGATGAAAAATGAAATAAGCTGATTATGAAACAATCTGTCAAGGGTGGCTGCACAGTACCTCCATAAGGGCCCTACCTAAAATAAAATATTGCAGGCTTTTGGTCTCTCTGAAGCTACTTTGGAGATTGCTCAAGGGGCATGTTTGCTTTACCAAGTGATAGAAATCCTAGAGAAACTCAGGGCTTGGATGGCTGTGGCTCATGCCTGTAATCCTAGCACTCTGGAAGGAAGACCAAGGCAGGTGGATTTTTTGAGCTCAGGAGTTCGAGGCCAGCATGAACAAGAGGGAGACCCCATCTCTACTAAAAATAGAAAAACTAGCTGGTTGTTGTGGTGGACCCTTCTAGTTTCAGCTATTTAGGAGACTGAGGCAAAGAGGATTGCTGGAGCCCAAGAGTTTGAGATTCCTGTGAGTTATGACGCCAGGGGACTCTACACGCAGTGACGGAAACAAGACTCTGTTTAAGAAGAAAGAAAAAGGTGGCGACCTGTGGCTCAAGGAGTAGGGCACCGGCCCCATATACTGGAGGTGGTGGGTTCAAACCCAGCCCCAGTCAAAAACTGCAAAAATAAATAATAAAATGTTTAAAAAAAAAAAAAAGAAGAAAGAAAAACTGGCTCAGCGCCTGTGGCTCAAGTGGCTAAGGCACCAGCCACATACACGTAAGGTGGCGGGTTCAAATCCAGCTGGGGCCCTCCAAAACATCAATGACGGCTGCAACCAAAAAAAAAAAAAATAGCCGGGTGTTGTGGCAGGCGCCTCTGGTCCCAGCTAGTTGGGAGGCTGAGGCAGGAGACGCTTGAGCCCAGGAGTTGGAGGTTGCTGTGAGCTGTGATGCCATGGCACTCTACCCAGGGGGATAGCTTGAGGCTCTGTCTCCAAAAAAAAATAAAAACCTACAGGCTCAAAGAAGCAAAGGTTTTTGGCATCTACTAAAAAAGCAGTGATAACTAGCAATAGAGCTAGGCTGTGAGGTTCTCCTAGTGATTCTTGATTGTTGAGGGGTTGGAGTGTAAGAGAGGAAAAGGTGTGGAATTTGAAAGCTAGAGTTGCACAGTAGAGACAAAGGATAAGTCTTTAGCTTTAGGTTGGGGGTCTAGAGTTAGGACAGTTTGTCCTCCCTTCTACAGGAAACTAATTCCATTTTCTTTCAGAGTCTGAACAGACTAGAATCCTGGTTGTAGCCCTCAGGCTCTGCTGACACTGTCCCCTTTGTTCCTGCAGCTTGGACGCAGTCAGCAGCCAGGCCATGGAGCTCTCTGATGTCACCCTCATTGAGGGTGTGGGTAATGAGGTGATGGTGGTGGCAGGTGTGATGGTGCTGATTCTAGCCTTGGTCCTAGCTTGGCTGTCTACCTACGTGGCAGACAGTGGTAGCAACGAGCTTCTGGGCACTATTGTGTCAGCAGGTGACTCATCCGTCCTCCACCTGGGGCACGTGGACCATCTGGTGGTGGGCCAGGGCACCCCAGAGCCAACTGAACTTCCCCATCCATCAGAAAGTAATGATGAGAAGGCTGAAGAGGCTGGAGAAGGTGGGGGAGACTCCACAGGGGAACCTGGAGCTGGGGGTGATGTTGAGCCCAGCCTTGAGCATTTCCTTGACATCCAAGGCCTGCCCAAAAGACAAGCAGGTGCAGAAATTGACATTCCAGAGACCCCTGTGAGATCTGAAGATAGCACCTGCCTTCCTCCCAGCCCTGATCTCATCAATGTGCGCCTCAAATTCCTCAATGACACCGAGGAGCTGGCTGTGGCAAGGCCAGAGGATACAGTGGGTACCCTGAAGAGGTAAGTGGGCTGGCAAGTGGGAGGCTGCTTGTGGTCCATGTCCCTAGCCCTCAGTTGACTTTAAAGAGGATAGTAGGAGTAGCAGGAATGTATAAGGTCCACCCCCTACCAAGGGTGGGTGGGATCCTTTAATATAAGTCTACTCTTCAGTTTTTCCCTGCTGCCCTGCTTTGTTGATCCAGGCCTGTTTACCTTCTCGTTCTTCACCCTCTTTGTTCCTTCCATCTCTTTCATCTTTACAGCAAATACTTCCCTGGACAAGAGAGCCAGATGAAACTGATCTACCAGGGCCGCCTGCTGCAGGACCCAGCACGCACACTGCGTTCTCTGAACATTACCGACAACTGTGTGATTCATTGCCACCGCTCACCCTCAGGGTCAGCTGTTCCGGGGCCTTCAGCCTCCCTGGCACCTTCAGCCACTGAGCCCCCAAGTCTCGGTGTCAATGTGGGCAGCCTTATGGTGCCTGTGTTTGTGGTGCTGTTGGGTGTGGTCTGGTACTTCCGAATCAATTACCGCCAATTCTTCACAGCACCTGCTACTGTCTCCCTAGTGGGAGTCACTGTCTTCTTTAGCTTCCTAGTATTTGGGATGTATGGACGATAAGGACATAGGGAGAAAATGAAAGGCATGGTCTTCCTTCTTTATGGCCTCTCCCCCTTTCCTGGCCAGAGCTGGGCCCAAGGGCCTAGGAGGGAGGGTGGAAAGGACATGGTGGGTATTCCTCTACAGGACACAGGAGGCAGGTATTGTTCCTCCCATTCTATCCATGGGGGTACAGACATCCCCTCTGTGCAAGCACAACTCAGGTAGAAATGAAGATGTCTTCTTCCTTCACTATTAGGGTCCTAAAAAAGTTCAGAGCTGTTGGCCAAGCTCAGTGGGGAGCCTGGGCTCTGGGGATTCCCTCCCAACTGTGGTCCTAGCTCTTCCCAGCGTCCTGCATGCCTACCCCCAGCACCCAGGGCTTCCTGCAGGGCTGCTCAGCATGGCCCCAGCTTACCTCTGTAGGGAACCTGAAGTATCTTTCATTTCCTTAACCAAGTTATCAGTCTTTTGAGACTGAAATCACAGACAGGAATGAAGATTGTACCAGCTTTCCCTATAGGCACCTAGCCACCCCCACCTTCTCCCTCTATCCCTGTAGGAGGAAAAGGGTGTTCTCCCTTATTTCAAAGCACTTTGCTTGCATTTTTTTTAATAATCCTTTATAGAGCTCAGTCGGGAAGGGGATGGGGGCAGAAAGCCAAGTCCCCAGCATTGGGAGTGGCCAGGCCACAGCTGCTACTACCCTAGGCCTACAGCTGTAAGGAAAAGACAGTACTGGCCCTTGGCCAGCACCCTACCCAGCTACTAGGATGGGCTCTGAGTATGGATCACTGGGCCCTAGGCACTTGCCTTTGGGGTTCTTGGAGGATCAGTGTCTGAGACTGAATAAAGTTCCATTTTTGTGGCTTTGGAGCCTCCTCTTGTGACAGAATGGCTTTGCTCTGCTCCCAGCAACATGCCAATGAAGGGTGGGTAGGCCAGGCTACCAACGGGAGATGCAGTTTATTTACACCAGCAGCCATGGGGGGCAGAGGAATACACAGCGTTTACAAAGTTAGCTACCTGTACAGGATGGATTACATATGCAAAAATAAAAATCTCAAGACCACAGGACAGCGTGAGCCCCACCCCCCTCCCCCAATGACCCCAGCATGCGGTAATGCCAGGCGGGTGGCCCCTGGGCATGCGGGGGGGAGTGATGCATGGAAGGAAAAGCCACCGGCCATGGAAATTAGTACAGAACCCCCCCCACACACACTCAGACACATGATAGGATACGGGGTGGACGACACCTAGCCGGGGTGGGAAGGATGGGAATTGAAACCCACACAGCCTGCTGTTAAGAGGGAGGGGGGTGGGGAGCTCCTAGCCCCTGTTCAACTACATGGTAGGGGGGCACTCTCCCCAGAAGGAAAGGGGTTTGTTCCCTCAGGGTCCCTGCTGGACCAAGCCCATCTCTTACCCAGCCTGGGCAGGGGGCTCTGCCCTGAGGGTGGGCCAAGGAACAATGGGGAAGTTTATGTGGACAAACCAGTTCCCAAACTACTTCCCACTTCTCCCTCCTCCAACCAGAAGAGGGAAAGGGAGAGGCCAGAGGGGAAAGGGTATATTAGGGCCTGAGCTACAGCTGCCTCTCAGAAGGGAGAGTGGCCCACAGCCTTCCTCCCTTCACCTTCAACCTACTCCCAAGACTTCATTTGGAAGCAGGCTGGAGGCTTGCTGAGATCCTCCTTCCCCTCTGGCTTCCCCTTAGAGGAAGGCTATGGAGGGCCAAGAACAGAGGAGCCCAGGCCCCAGGGTTTATTCCAACTCCTGCCAAAATTTGTTTGGCTTTTTAAAAAATAATCACAATTTGTGGGTTAAAAACCAATTTTGTACCAGGCATCAGCCACAATGAGAACCACCCCAGGGGAAGAGTGGGGTTCCAGACAGGGCCCTAATCTCTGTTGTTCCCTTTACCCTCTAGGGTCCCCAACCGAAATCAGTCCAACCAGTCCTGGGTACTAGCTACCCAAATGTGGGATGGCTCCTCCTGGGAGAAGGGCCGGAGACATGTCCAACAAGGGCCAGAGAATTTGGCTCAGGGTCGACTCCACCCCTGTGTCAGTCAGCTCTGCTCCCAGCCCAGACTGCAGTCCTCCAGCTTTGCTCCTGGGAGTGATGGTGCCTGCACAGAGGGGGTGGGGAGTGGTACACCTCTCCAGGCTATGGACCAAACAGGTGGGCACACTGGCATGACAGTCCCACAGAAGAGTAACGATACCCCTCCCCCTCTACTGGCAACTCAGAGCACACAGACCACCTTCTCTTCCGACCCCACTCCTAGCAAAGAGGGAGAGGCACAAGATTAGGATTTTCCTCAGAGCCCCAAACCACAAGTACAGAATAAATAACTTAAAAGCTGCTAAGGAAGGGGAAACAGGGCAGGCTTTGGAGACAGGAGCATTGAGAAGAACTGAAGCTGGTCAAGGTGAAGGGGTGGCAAGCAGCAGTTGGGAACTTGGGGTGCCCCAGTAGGGCAGTGGGGCAGGGTCGGCAGGAGGAACATGGGGCCACCCCAGGAGGGTGAGGCAAGGCCCCTTCCTGGGGCAGGGAATGAGGTAAGAAAACATTTCAAATAAAGCAGCACCGTTCCCTCTCACCTTGGGGCCCCACGCCTCACCAGCCCTGGGTCAGGGAGGAAAGGTAAGGGGGAGTTATTTTGATACACAGCTCCCTCCTGCTACCCTCCTCTTTCCCATTCCTTGAAGCTGTAGAGGCTGGAGGCCCTTTCCTGGCACCCAACAACAAAAGGACAGCTCTTGCTGCCAAGGAGGCCCATGGGGACTGAGGGGAAAGGGCTGCCCCTGTGAGGGGCAGGGAAGGTGGCGGCAGTTCTGGGCGCCTACCTCAGCAGACAGCACACTGTGCCTGCCTACCCCTGGGACTGGGGGCATTTGATAGGATTCTGCACACAGATAGGACAGGCCCAACCCTGCCCCTCAGCTCCAAGCACCAGACCCATTCACATTGCTGAGGGCAGCCGGATGAGACCCCCTCCAGGCTCAGCTTCCAACCCACAGCCTTCTGGGGTAGCCACAATGCCCCTCGGCAGGTCTTAGTCCAGTTCCTGGGGTGGGGGGCAGGCAGTGCCCTGGCACAGTGTCCAGGTCAGGCCCCTGGCCTCGCTGGACATCCAGTAATTCAGAATAAATAGGAAAACCGCCTCCCCACCAAACTTATGTCCAAGGCATAATATGTCCAGGTCTGAGTCCTGCACACTGAGGGGTCTTGCTCCATTGCAGAGGACCCTGACACCCCCCAGGGGTGCATAATTGGATCCTCTGCCTGACTGGCCCACCAAACTTCCCAAGCCCAAACCCCCAGCAGCTGTCCATCTGCCAGGCTATGCCACCTGGGTGGGGGTTGGGAGAGGGGGCTCTGCTCAGCCAAAGGCTATCCCTTCCACCCAAGTCAGTTGATGTCATCATAGATGCTGGGCGTTGGGGGTGCCGGTGGCTTTGGCTTCTTCTTCTTGTTGGAGCCCAGGCCGGAGGCAGTCCCTACCAGGCTCAGGTGGGATTTCTTTTTCTTGGTTTTCCGTGACTCCGAGCTGTTGGTACCTGCATAGAAAGAGCCACGTAGGATGAGAGTAGGGTTGTGGCAGGAGATGGTGCTCTGTGCCTGTGGGTAGAGAGCTCCTGGGGCCTAATGGTGTCACATACCTAGACCCCATCCCTGATTTTCACTTGTCTTGGAGGAGCCTGAATCAGAGGGTGAGAGATCGGAAGAGCCGTCCCACTGAAGCCGGCTGATCAGGGCCTGGCTGTCAGTCATGTCAAAGCTGTCATTATCCAGGGAGCTCTCAACCTCCGGAAGGACGCTGGAAGGGGAGGGACCAAAGAAGGGTTTTAGGGATACCCTACCAACCACAACCCACCACCTATCCTGTAGGGTCACTCACGCTGAGGGCCCGAGGAAATAAATCCGCACAGTTCGCCTCTGCTCATCTGTGTGCTGGGGGCAGCGCAGGGACCTGGTGAGGAGAAAATTATCAAATCCTGACAAGGCAGGAAAGGATCTGTGGAACTCAGGAAAAGCCCTGCCCCTTAACCAAAGCAGGTAGGCAGGATGGGCAAAGACAGGGAAGAGATGAATGGAAGGCACCCAAACTGCAGCCTAAACCTGGCCATTAGAGGAAGGGGACAAGCAGGAGCCCCCACTGCCTAGGGTGGGGTGCAGGAGGGCCCCTTGGTCTCCCTTCTAGGTTCTGTGCTCACCTTGTGCACATCTTCTTGGTGTGTTCAGAAATCACCCCACATTGCTGGAAGAAGAATACAAGCTGAAAGGAGGGATGGAAGAGAACCTACTCTAGACATTACACATTCCCTTCTGTGTAAATGCTAGACTGCAAAAGCAGAAATGGTCTCAAGGTGTCTGGAGCAGATGGTCCCAAGCCACTATGGGCCAGGAAACCTACTTCTAGAGAGAAAACTGCATGCCCCTAAGTGCTATGTCACCAGCATCCTCTCCCAGAGGCCTCTGGTTTTCCGGTCCCTCACCGTGGTGAGCAGGCTACGCAGCTCCTCTGGCCCCAGGGTCTCATAGCTGATCCCAGTTGAGTTGTTATACTACAGGAGAACAAGAGGAAGAGATTAGGGAAGGGGAAGACAAAAGAGGCGGTGCAATAGTTGATGGAGAATCAATCCCTCCCATGCCTAAGCATAGGGCTTTAGGACTATGCAATAATTTTCCAAGTAATTCCTTTTTTTTTTTTTTTTTTTTTTAGACAGTGTGTCAGTCACCCTGGGGTTTAGTGTCAGGGCATCATAGCTCACAGCAACCTCAAACTCTTGGGCTCAATGATCCTCTTCCCTCAGTGTCCTGAGTAGCTGGGATCATAGGCACCCACCACAACACCCAGCTAGTTTTTCTATTTTTAGTAGAGACAAGGTCTCACTTTGTTCAGGTTGGTCTTAAACTCCTGAGCTCAGGCTACCCACTTTCCGCGGCCTCCCAGAATGCCAGGAGCCACCTCTCCTGGTCCTAAGTAATTCCACCTGCATGTGGATGAGGGGGTGGGACCCAGAAAGAACGTAAATATACAAGACCCAAATAATTTCTCTATGACTTCTGGCTGTCAGCATTTTGATCCCCACTTCACTAAAACCCAACCAACTCACAACAATACAATGAGAGGGAACATAAAAGGGGCAACCTATACTCACCTTAAAAGGATCCGAATTGCTAAGTTCCCCTGAAGAAGAAAAAAGAAGGGGAAGGGTGTTTGATGCAGAGGTACAGACAGAGAACCCTGAAAATAACCAGAGAGGAAGTGGGGGTGACAGAAGGATCACAGGCCCTCCCTCAATACCCCTACACCCAGGCCCCCACCTCCACCCCACAGCAATAAGTCCCAGAAAACACAGCTAGAATCATTCCCATTGTTCCAGCTCCACTTACCATTTTTGTGTTTTAAAGACTTGGATCTTCGAGGGGAATTAGGGTTCTGGAATGGGAGATACCATAGCTTTGGGGAAAGGGTAACGATAAGGGGGAGCCGAGAACCCAGGGAAGGAAAAAAGATTTGACAAAGAAACATCCTCAAATTCCTACTCTTCCCACCCAGTAAGAGGCCTGTTTACCCATCTTCCCTCCCCCACTCCACCAAAGCCTCTGCTGCCCCATGCCCACCATAGATACCTTTGTCCCCAAACCCAGAGAAGCCCCCAAAGGCTTCAGATTTGAGTCAAGACACCCAAGGACTCCCTTCCCAAAAGGGAGGGTTAACTGTCCTTTGCCCAAATTTCCCCCATGCTTGCCCGGCTCTCACCTTGTCTGATTTTCTCTTCTTGGCTGTGGGGAACAAAAGGATAAAGATGAGGATTACTTTAAGTTCTCAAAGTAAAGGCATCAAAAAAAAGTACAAAACTATACTTTGCCCCCACTGTTCAAAACAATAGCTTGTGACCACTGTATACCCAATTCCTGCTTGCCCACCTCATCCCAAAGTCCCCCAAGTTTCCCCAGATCCCCAAATACCTTTCTTCTCTGAGCCATAGGACCAGTCATTGTCATTGATATCATCATTATCCTCTTGGTCACTCTCAGACTTGTTCATATTGTTGCTATTGGCAATCCTGCCAAAGGTAGCAAAGAAAAAGGGTCAAGGTTGCCGCCCTATCTCCCTACAACATCCAGGGTATATGGAGTATCTGGGAACAAGTACAATCCTCTGTCCCCTACTAGTGCCCCCGAGGGACTACACCACGGTGCAGGCTGCAGAAGATGAGCAGCTCTGGTTCCAGCCAGGGAAAAGGCCCTCACCGACGATTGGCAATTCGGCTGCTGTTCCGACCCATTCCCAGGCACTTCTCCAGGTGGGGAGCAAAGCGAGAGGCGGCAATGCTGCGGCTGCAATTGGGGCAAACACACTCCTTGCTCTTCCACTGGTTGAAAACCTGTCCAAAGATGTCCAACCCTGGCTGGTCCACGATCTCTGGGGACAGGAGAGGCGTGGCGATCAGGGCAGGCAGGGGACCCTCCTCTCTTGTTCCCGTGGCTTCTTCAACCCCCCTGCCCAGGCTCACAGGAGCTCCAGGATCTATATCTAGTGCAGTTTCCAGAGAAGGAAACTCGAAGCACTCCCAGGGCAGGGTTAGACTGCTCTCCTTCAATCCTGAAGCTCACCAAAATCCTTCATGCTATCAGGGTCTGTGTCGTCCAGGAAGAAGTAGCCACACTTGACAGCCCGGTGTACCTCAAAGCAGAATCCCAAACAAGAATCCTCGACCAGGTCTGCGTATATCTCCTGAGCGATGGCCTGGGCCCCAGGGGAGAACATCCATGGTCACAAGAGTCACAGCCCCCTGGTCTGATAGCAACTTTCACCAACTAAATCTCCTGCCAACTGGCCCCAGCCAAGAATCATGCTTTCTTTTCCATTTTCCCCATCTTGACTTTGTGTTCTTTCTTCTTCCTGGATCCATGGGCCTTTTCAGCTGGCTATTCCCTTTAAGGAACAAGGCTGACTACCCAAATTCCTCTTTGGTGTGGATGCCAGATATAGCGACGTAGAGACATCAAGAGAAAGAACTAGAGGCACACGTGGGGGAGCCCTCACCTCTAGTTTGCTGTTATCCAGGCCAGACAAAGACATTTCCTCCATTTTCATTTGTAAACTCTTGTGGAGACGGCGCTCTGACTGCTCATAGCACAGCGGGCGGCAACTCGGCTGTACACATTGTGGGGGGGGGGTGTTGGTGTGAGTCCAAGGCACCTCTGAAGACTGCCCTTACCCATGCCCACCTTGCTGCCCAGTTATCCTGGCATCAAGGTATCTCCCTCCTCAAGGCCCAGGCTCATTAAGTCTGGATGGTCCTTCAAGGCCTAAAACCTAAAGGTGGTCTAGTCCTTCCCAGGCCTAAACTCAGGCCCTGGACTCCACTGCCAATCAGAGTCTGGGACTATAGGAGGCAGCAGCTCACCCCAGGTCCCTAAAACTCAAACCCCTCTTTGATACCCATGGTGCAATGCAGCAGGGGGAGGAGAAGGAACTCTAAGGCCTCAAAGCAAACCCACAGGGTGTGGCAAAGAACTGCACAGACTCCTAAATACAACCCCCCTTCCCTAAAGGCTCTCCTCAGAGTCACCTCTGCTTTCAGCTAGGATGTCCACTTGGGGGGGTACTGCTACCAGAAGTACGAATGGCCCTAGGACCCTACAACCTTCACCCTACTCTGCTTTCCTTTGAAATAAGCCTGCCACTCCATGAGGGGAGCAGAGCCTGCAGAAACCTTAGGGCTAAGAGGCATTTCTAAGCCACCAGGAACAAGAGAGGGGTAGAGCCCGTTGGGATAGTATGGCAGAAGTGGGCACTTCCCTTACCTGTTCTTGCTTTAGATAACCACCCTCCCTCCCTCAGGACAAGCCGGAAGTCTCTCCAAGAGCCCCAAAGTCCAGGAACCCCCAGCAAAGGATTCAGAAACAGCACCCACAGTCCAGGGCCCCTCTGAATGGTGGGTACGAGTTTAAGGAGCTGCCGGCCTAGAGTGGGGTGGGGACTGACAAATGAGCCAGGGGCACTGAGAAGGGTAGGAGGCCGGGCCTCGGCTCTTCCCCCGTCCCTGCGGCACTGCTGCTGCATCATACCGACTGGGGGGAGGAGAGCAGAGCCGCTGGAGGCCGGCGCCGGTCCGGGACAGACCGACCCCCAGAAAGTGGGCAGAGTGGGACGCGTCCCGGCCCCTCTCCTTCCTCGCCCGCCAAGAGCCCCGGCCGGCCAGGGAGAGGAGTCCGGGAGGGTGTCTCTATTGTCCCGGGGGCTAGGGCCTGGCTCCCTAACAAAGGCCCCGCGCCCCCTCCCCGGCCGGCCCTGCCCCGCCCAAGGGGGACCCAGACGGGGAAGAGCAGGGGGCCCCGGTCGGGCCGGGAAGCTGGGGGAAGCCGGGCGTTTCCGCGTCGGCCGGGGGGGGGGGGGGGGAGGGGAAGGGGCGCTGACCCAGACCTGGGGGGAGGGGGCCCAAGCCCCGCCTCGGGCCCCGCCCCCCGCCCCCCGCAGGCCCCTCCCCCGTCCCCGTCTCCGTCCCGTACTCACCCCGCCCGGGGGGCCGCGCCGGGGCCCGGCGGCCTCTTAGGGCCGCGTCCTCCGGCGGCGGCGGCGGCGGCGGCTGCTCCGGAGCCCCATGTCCGTCGGTCCGTCCTCGCCTCTCCCCGGGGCCCAGGGCCCGGGGCCGGGGGGTCGGGCCGCCCCCCCGCCTCGCCGCCTCACCGGGCGGCCATGGCCCCTTCCCCTCCCTTCTCGTCCCGTCGCCGCCTCCTCCTCCTCCTCACCTCACCCCGCCCGCGCGCAGTCCGCGCGCCGTCCGCGCGCCCCTCCCCCCGCCCCCCACTCCAGCCCGCCTCTCCCGGGCGGGGGGTGCGGCGCGAGCCCGGAGCGCGCGCGCGTGCCGCGACCGGAGGATGGATGGATGGAGCGGGCGAGAACGCGAACGTGCGCGCGCGCGCCCCTCTCCCCCTCCCTCCGCGCGGGCGCGAGGCCAAGCGCGAGCGCGCTCCAACCTCCTCCTCTTCCTCCTCCCGCCCCTCCTCAACACCCCGCCCTCGCCCTCCCTTCCTCTTCCTTCTTTCGCTTTCGCACGCCCAGGGACTGCTCGCGCCTACTAGAAGGGCCCGAGCGCGTGCATCTGCCCCGCGGCCGCAGCTCGGCAGCATTTGCTCCAGGGGGCGGGGACCGGGAGGGGAGGAGGGGCGCCACGCCGCCGTCCAAAGTACCGGCGGACGGGGACGGGGGCGGAGAAATGGGCGTGACTTTCATGAACCACCCCGGCCAATTGCTGTGTTATCTCGGCCTGGGAGGCCCAATAAGATTTGAGTGGGTGGAGCGGCGTTCAAGGTGAGGTGCGCGGTGCGCTGGAGGCGGAGACGTTGTGCCGTCCCAGCCGGCTCGGGGGCGGGGCAACGGGTGGCGTCGAAAGAGAGCGCCGGCTCCCAGCTCAGCCTGGGACGCCTTCCGGCCCAGGCTCCCCCGCCCTTCCCTCGGGGCTCCGTGCTCTCCTCCCCCAACGGCTCTACTCCCCTTTTTACCCCGAGGTGTGCAGCCTCTTCGGTGAAGAGGCCAGACTTGAAGTGGGGCGTAGTTAGGACTTCAGGCCGAAAAACCCGTGAAGCCGAAGGGGCTCGTCCGCGCCTACATTCTCCCGGTTTCTGGGCGGGTCTCAGCCCACTCCAAGCCTGTGAACCAACAAGCGCCCGAGTTGAGGGTCCACTGCTGAAGGCGGAGGCCTGTCTGCGCCCTTCTGAGCGAGCACCCTCCCCACCCTCATCCTAATTTAGATACCACACCTGCTCCCTTTCCTGCTTCCGGAACCCACGCTGGACCCCCTACCTCTCCACAGCCTGCTTGGCACTGGCCAGACCCTTCCCCCGAGTCAATACTGCTCCCCTGAGTGTATCCGTATTCGCACGCTCTCAGTCCTGGTTTTACCTTCTGGAGGAAAAAGCTTTTTCCCAGTCATAGAAGCTAACCTAGCCTGGCGCTTCCATCTCGGTTACTCACGTGCCTGGTGTCCTGGAACGGTAGTGTGACAGCCTTTTCCCCTCAGGAGATAAGATTGAAGGAGGACAGTCTGAAATCACATACTTTGGGACCATCATTGGCTCTTTAGTTTTCAGTAATTTACTTATTTATTTTTATTTATTTTCACTGGTTTCTCCTGAGAAATTTATTGAACCAATTTCTTGAAGTGGTTAAGACCAGGAATCAGGCCTGTATTTAAATCGGTGCACTTGGCAAATGAAATTCCTGTGCCTCGGTTTCTTCCGTTGTCAGTGGGTGTAAAGATAGTACCAATCTCATTAGATTGTGATGATAAACAAGTCAGTGCATGTGAAACTCTTAGCTCTGTGTAAGTGCTTGTAAATTTTAGTTTTCTTACAGTGCTTCAGGTCCTGGCATATAAAGATGAAATAAAACTCTTCAAGAAGTTCACACAGTCTTGTGAGGTAGACAGACCTATAGGATTATAATTGGAAGTGGGATGCAGAGTGAAGAGGTGGTCAGGAGGAGGCTTTGAATGATATAAGAGATTTGGTCAGGAAAGGCTTATTGTAGGGGGAGATGAACCAGGTCAGGGTAGGCCAAGGTATCCTGGAGAGTGAGCTTCAGAAGGGTAGATCAGGTTGAAACAGAGAAATGGGTGGTGGAGCACCAGGAGGTGAGCAGGCCACATCATACAGGTGCTGAGAAGTTGTGGCTTTAACCCTATCCAGGGATCCTCAAACTTTTTTTTTTTTTTTTTGAGACGGAGCCTCAAGCTATCCCCCTGGGTAGAGTGCCATGGCATCACAGCTCATAGCAACCTCCAACTCCTGGGCT
>CAUYQV010060780.1:0-14865 GCA_963574575.1 Galagoides demidoff
GCTATTTGTTTATTTATTTATTTATATATAAATAAAGAGACAGAGTCTCACTTTGTCACCCTCGGTAGAGTGCCATGGTGTCACAGCTCACAGCAACCTCCAACTCCTGGGCTTAAGTGATTCTCTTGCCTCAGCCTCCCAAGTAGCTGGGACTACAGGCGCCCACCACAATGCCCGGCTATTTTTTGGTTGCAGTTGTCATTGTTGTTTGGCAGGCCCAGGCTGTGTTTGAATCTGCCAGCTCTGGTGTATGTGGCTGGTGCCCTAGCCACTGAACCACACTAGGTGTTTTTTTAAATGTTCATAAAGTTCCTCCTCCCTAGGCCAGGGCAGCTGGAAGGGGCAGGTCAGTCTCCCAAGGGCATGTGGAATTGAGATACCACCCACACCTTTATGGGTCTGATAGCCCCAGCTGGTGGAGCCTGGGCAGAAAGGAACTCATGTTTATTATCTACTGTGTGCTTGATCCTATCCATATAGCATGAGACTGCCTGGAATCAAATCCTGGCTCCCCACACATTATCTATGTGACCTTGGACAAGTTCCCAAACCTTTCTGAGCCTAAGATTTATCATCTATAAAACAGTCTCTGGGCTGGGTGTGGTGGCTTGCACCTGTAATCCTAGTACTCTGGGAGGCCCAAGTGGAAGGATCCCTTGAGCTCAGAAAGTTGAGACCAACCTGAGCAAAGCAAGACCTGTGTCTACTAAAAATAGAAAAAAAAAAAAAGCTAAGAGTGATGGTGGTACTCTTAGCTATTTGAAGTAGTTCAAGCTATTTGGGAAGCTGAGGCAGGAGGATCACTTGAGCCTAGGAGTTTGAGGTTCCAGGGAGCTAGCCTGAGGCCATGGCACTCCAATCCCAGTGACAGAGCAAGACTATGTGGCAACAACAACAACAACAACAACAACAACAACAACAGCAAAAACAGCCTCTTCCCTGTGGGGTTAACAGAATTAAATAAATTAATCCAGCTAGATTGCTCAGAACAGTGATGGGCATATAGAAAGCCTGTTATAAGTCCTAACTATGAGTGGGACTATATTTTTAATCCTCATAGCCATTCCTCATCCGTCAGGGTGATCAGGTTGATGAATGTGGCTCAGAGAGGTTGTATAACTTGCCAGAGAACAGTCAGCAAGTAAATGGCAGAGCTGGGACTCGAGCCTGTGTCTGTCTGAGCTCCAAGTTAACGTTGCTGTTCTAGCTTAGTACTAAAGGGAGGCTGAGGATGCTCACATAGCTGCTTTATCACCAAGGCAACAGAAGCTTCTTCCGGTACCTCTTGCTCATTGGCTGGGACATCTCAAGTCAGGCTCTATCTGCCCCCAGTGAAGGCCAAGACTGCCTGTGGGGTGTAGCCTCAGCTATGTCCCTGACTGGCTAGAGGGCTTAGACAGGCCACTTGACCTCGCTAGTCATACAGTAGAAAGTTAGGTCTCATCCTGTGGAGACACAGATAGATTATAAGGTCATCTCTGCCCCCAGCCTATTCCTACCTGTCAGCCACCAGTCGTGGGAAACTGACCCTCTGGCATTCATCCACACGAGCATCGTTCTGATCCACAAAGGGGCCCTGGGCTCGGAATGCCCTGACCACTGCGCTGCCCTGGAAGGTCTCTGCCATGTGGGAGCACACAGATGAGTAGCTGGCTGACTCCAGGCGTTTCAGTTGGCACGAGCTGGCCACATACAGGCTCTGAGGCAGGATGCACGGGAGAGGGGAGGGAGAAGCTATAGGCACAGAGAGGTAGTTTCCAGAAGCACAGGGAGCTCCATGTACAGAATTCCAGACTAGCTTGGTTACCAGTTTGCTGTGTGACCTTTGGTCAGTTGCTTGCCTTCTCTGGGTTTCCATTTCCTTACAGAATCAGAATGCTATAGTTCTTTTAAAAATCACCTTCTAGGCTGGGCACAGTGGCTCACACCTGTAATCCTACCACTCTGGGTGGACTGTTTGAGGTCACAAGTTCGCGACCAGCCTGAGCGAAAGTGAGACCCTGTTTCTACCAGAAATAGAAAAACTGAGGCAAGAGGGTGGCTTGAGCCCAAGTTGGAGGTTGCTGTGAGTTATGACATCATGGCAGTCTACCCAGGGCAATAGCTTGAGACTCTGTCTCAAAAAAAAAAAAAATTACCTAAGACCTTCGATGCCACACCCTGAAACTACTGAACCAGTATCTCTGGTGATGTTACCATGGCTTTGGTATTTTTTTAAAAGCCTTCTATGTGAACCTAACTTTATAAAATATTTATAAAACACTCTGTATGTGTTGCCTACCTCTTTGTAAAATTCTGTAATGAATAGTTTGTAGGTTAAAGTACATTTTCCTACAGTTTGCAATCTTCCCTACCTATGGTGACTAGGGGTAACTCTGGGGACACCCCATACTCTCTGAGGTCTTGGTTTCCAAACAACTGGAGAAGCATCTGTGGCAGGATAAAGTGTTAGATATTAAGAACTTTGATATGGACATTTAGAGACAGTCTAGAGTATATATTAGAATCAGACGGGGTGTGTCTCTGCCCCTAGAGATTGTCCCTGGGGAAGTCCCTAGATGCCCAGCTTGGCACAGCTGCATATGCTGAGTCCTGTCCAGAGACAGGGCACTGGGTGAGGTGACCTCAGCTGGCCCCAGGAGCCTCGCGGACCTCTCCCTACCTGAAAAACACCGTAGAGGAGCAACAGTGGCAGAATGGCCACGATGGCCAACGGGGTGGCCACCGCCACCACCACGATGACTTCCAGGAGTCCAAAGGCGTAAGTCAGCAAGGAGCGGAGTTTGTCTGGGATGTCCACGTCCACCACGTCTGTCTCCTTGGAGAAGCGGTTCAGTAGGTTCCCAATGGGTGTCCGTTCAAAGAAGCTGATAGGAGATCGCATCACGTCCCACAGGAGCCTCTGGAAGAGTAGCCTGGATGCCCGGACCCCACCTAGGAGCACCACGGCCATGGAGGCAAACAGCCCAATGGCTGGGGAGGGAGAGGAAGTCCGAGCATGAGGGCTGGAGACCGGCAGGTGCCTCCCCTACTGTGCCGTGGCGGCATCTTATGGCTTGGCCGCCTTGGTTATTTCTCCATGGACTCACCCTATAGTGGGTGAATAGTATCCCCTGCAAAATATATGTCCACCTAGAATCCCAGAATGTGACCTCCTTTAGAAATAAGACCTTTGCAAATGTGACTGGTTAAAACTCTTGAGATGAAATCATCCTGTATTTAGGATAGAAACTAAATCCAGTGACACTCAGAGACACAGAGCAGTTGTGAAGATGGAGGCAGAGGTAAACCACAGCTACAAACCAAGGAACACCAAGGGTTGTTGGCAATCACCAGAAGCCAGGAGAGAGAGATGGGATGGTTCCCCGCTCCACAGAGCCTCCACAAGGAACCAACTTTGCTGACACTTTGATTTCAGGATTCTGGCTTCAGAACTATGGGCCAATAAATTTGTTTGTGCAAGTCTGCGGCAATTTACTATGCAACATCCTAAGACATTAATACACATTATTCCTGCAGATGCCAGTCAGGGTGCTTAAGATAGGGCTAACTCTACCCCATGACTCTGCAGTGGGGCAAATTTCATCCCTGGCCAGTCCAGACCACTGTGGTTGGTTCTAGGATGACTCAAGTCAGGCCGGGGAGAGTGAATGAGACCTGAGATTTTGCTAGAACTTTTGGAATGAGGTACTAGCTTTTAAAGGGGGCCAGGAGGGAGCTGTTGGATATTATCTTACCATCTGCCTAGACAGGAAGCTGTCACAGAGGAAGTGGTTTCTAATAGCCTTATTTGAACTTCTGGATCCACCCATACCTGAACCCAGATATCAATGCGTATCAGTCCCACAAGCCAATAAATTCTCTTATTGCTTAAACTATTTTGAATTAGAGCTGAATTTTGTATTCTTTGTATCCAAAAGAGACACAGCCAATTACTCTATCTAGGCCCCAGTCTCTCTCCATCTTTAGGGGATAATAAGATTTGCCCTGGCCGGGCCATCAGATCCCTTGAGCTCAGGAGTTGGAGACCAGCCTGAGGAAGAGAGACCCCATCTCCACTAAAAATAGAAAAGTTAGCCGGGTGTTGTGGCAGGTGCCTGTAATCCCAGCTACTTGGGAGGCTAAGGCAAGGATTGCTTGAGTCCAGGAGTTTGAGGTTGTAGTCACAGATGAATGTGAAAGGATTTTGAGAGGGTTATGTGCCACCCAAATGGAGATTTGAGTTAATTTCAGGGCTCAGATGACTCTGACAATTCACTTTCTAACTCCTCTTGACTAAGTAACCATTTAGCTTGAGGACTTCACTGTATACTCAATTCTGGCAAATAGGTCCATAGATTCTTAGGACTAGAAGGGTCCTTAAGTTCAGGCCTGATGCTCCCATTTTTACAAAAGGAGGACACAGGCTAATAACAGTTTGGTGGTGTGGCTACCATCACTCAGTGAATCAGGCTGAGCCAACTCAAAAACAGTGAAGTCACTCTTTAAAGAGGAAGTGAAACTCCCATGTTCATGCCTGTTATTCCCTCCAGCTAGGCCATGATTTGAAAGGAAGAGAAATGAGGGTTGGGGACAGAGCAGGGGAGGAAGGAGGGAGAGATATGCTCTGCACCCCCCATCCCACCTTAAATTGTGCTTATAAAAGGGCAGCACAGGGGATTCTTGAGGTGATGGGGCTGTTTTGCATCTCAACTGTGCTGGTGGATGCAAGAATCTACAGAGGCAATAAACTGCATAGAATTTATGCAAGTGAAGTGAGGAAATCAGAGAGAGATCAATGGATTGATCAACGTCAATATCCTTTTGGTGATACTGTACTATGGTTTTGCGAAATGTTAAGTGAACCTGGGGAGAGTGTATAGGGAGCTGGCTGCATCATTTCTTAGCATGTGAATTTATAATTATTTTTAAATATGTCAAGGTTTTTAAAAGGAGAAGATGAGGTAATGGCAGTATTGTACCTTTTGGGAAGGGCCTGGCTCTGTCTGGAGGTTTCAAGGGCACCAAAAGTCACTAGCAGGCAGACCTTGGAGCCACCACTGCTCCAAGGAAGGGGAAAGCGGCTGGGAGAGATTCTAGGAGGTTCCAGAAGGGGCAGGATATGCCCTGTACCACCAATCTCATATATATATTTTTTTAGAGACAGAGTCTCACTTTGTTGCCCTTGGTAGAGTGCTGTGGCGTCACAGCTCACAGCAACCTCAAACTCCTGGGCTCAAGCGATTCCCTTGCCTCAACCTCCCAAGTAGCTGGGACTACGGGCATCTGCCACAATGCCTAGATAATTTTTAGAGATGGGGGTTTTGCTCTTGCTCAGGCTGATGTTGAGCTCATGAGCTTAGGCAATCCACTCACCTTGGCTCCCCAGAGTGCTGGGATTACAGGCGTGAGCCTCCTTGCCCGGCTCACCAATCCCATCTTAAGGACTCAGGTCCAGAAAGTTTTGCACAGATATTCAGGGAGGCCAGGGTGTGTCAGGGCTCAGAGGATTGAGAGAAAGAGGAAGAGGCGGGCAGGCGAGGCACACCTTGGAGACAGCCGAGGAGCCCGAAGACCCCGCCACGCAGGGCTGCCTGCGTCTGCCGCCCATCCACGGTGGGGTCGTCCGCCCACAAGCTGAGCCAGTAGCCGCGACAGAAGGAAGCCACTTGCTGGCAGAGGAAGAGGAAGAGTGCGTAGAGGCAGATGGGGCTGCCTATAGCCCGCAGGTAGGTCAGATGCATGGCAGCCTTCACCTATAGCACATGGGGAGAGAGTGGCACAGAGGGGCCCCAGAGCGGGGGGTGAGTTGGGGCAGGGCCAGGTGAGGTTCCCAAAGAACATGCCAGTGGGCCAGACAGAACCACCACACAGACCCCACAGGTCCTGCCACCAGGAGCACTGTCTTGCCTACAGGCCTCACCTAGCTGCAGGACCCTCTCCTGCTATAGAATCCCCAGGGAGCCAGTGACAGGCTGTGGTGCTTTCTGCTCTGGATATCTACTGTGGGTCAGTGTGTACTCCATGCTCACGATAAACTCCATTCCACAGATGAGGAAGGCGAGGCACAAGGAGGTCCAGCCTCTTCTGCTCCTGCAAATCTGAAGCTCTCTGCGCAGCTGGAGCCACAGTGAACTTTTATAAACATCAGTCTAACTATAGCTTGCTGTTGCTGGCCTATCCATTGCTTCTTCCTGCTTTTAGAAGAAATTCCAAACTCCTGTCTCACCCCCACTCACTATCTGCCAGCCTGGGACCCATTTCTCCTCTCTGGCTTCATGCCTGCTGTTCCCTTTGCCTGGAACACTCTGTGGCTTGCTCTTTACATGGCCAGTTCCTTCTCTCTTCTGGGCAGCTCAAATGTCACTCAACTGTCACTCCTCAGAGCATCCTATCCAAACACACCATGATGCTCAGTTGGTCTCCACTTCATTGATCTTCTGTATGTTTGCTTTATAGCACTCACCATTATCAGATATTACTGATTAGCCTAATTATTTGCTATCTGTCTACCCTCACTAGTCTGTAAACTTCCACCAGACTTAGCTGGGCACAGTGGCTGCTGTGTGGCTGTTTGTGGGCTGGATGGGCAGATCGACAGATGAATGGAAAAACAGGTGGACAGGCAGACATGGAGGTGGGTGGATGGTTGGGTGTGTAGTTAGGTGGGTTGGAGGGCAGAGGGAAGGGCGTCTGGGTGGGCGATGGAATGGAAGAGTAGATGGACACAGCGTTATAGAAGAGGTAAAATGAGATGAGCTTCTGATTTGGACTGACCTAGATTTGAGTCCTAGGCTGGTCACAGGCTACCGAGAACACAGACAAGTCTCTTACTCCTTTTTTTTTTTTTTAAATAGACAAAGTCTTGTTATGTCACCCAGGCTGCTGTGTACAGAGGCACATCCTAGCTCACTGCAGCCTCAAACTCCTGGGCTCATGTGATCCTCCTGACACTATAGGCACATACCACCATGCCCAGCTAATTTTTAAAATTATTTTGTAGAGATGGGATCTCACTATGCTGCTCAGGCTGGTCTCGAACTCCTGGGCTCAAGAGATCCTCCTGCCTTGGGCTCCCCGAATGCTGGGATTATAGGCATGAGCCACTGAACACAGCTTAGTTTCCTAACTCTTCAAGATTTCCCAGGTTCTTCATCACTGAAATGGTGTTATCACCATCTTTCCTTTAGGGTGGTGGTGAGAGTTAAGAATATAATCTTACCAGGCACATAGTAGGTGCTCAGTAAAGGTATCCTGCCCCCCCTCCTGGTGCTATATCTTGGGGGAAGTCTAGGGCTCCTGGGGGCAGCAGTAGAGGGTGGGGAGGGTTGGGGCACTTGGTGGTTACCCTGCCATACTGTGTGCTGTCCTCTCCTGTCACCTGTCCGGCCATATCAGGGTCATTTAAAGGAATTCCTGTCTGGGTTTCTGAAGAGGTGCTGTCCTTCTCGGGGACGGACTTGATGGAGCTGTCATTTAGAGAAAATGAAGACCAATCAGCATCTCTTGGGCTGTGAATGCCCAACTGTCAGGCCCACTGGGAGCGACTGAGCTCTGGGGTAAACCCTCCACCCATTCATTCATTCATTCACTCACTCAGCTCACAGACTGAGCACCAAGTCTCACAAGTCCCTTCTCCTGGTGTGGTGCCGGCTAAATGCCGTCTCTTAGCCTGGAGTCAAGGAAGTCTGTTCGTCAGATGCCACTTCGCTCAATGTACTTATTTGCCCAACTTTGGAACTCTGTTCTCACAATTTTCATTTTGGTCTAAGCTTTGCTGCAGTTGTTTTGTCCTTACTGTTTGCCCTCAGATCTGTCAGTCTAGGCTGCCAGAAAGTCAATTATGCACAATTCAGACGCTAAAGACTTCTTGAATGTTCCATACTTCTGTGGATGAGTGGCCTAACTTAACCTCTGTGCCTCAGTTTCCTCAGCTATAAAAGTGGGGATAATATCAATTCTTCTACCCACCCACCTACCCTCATACCTACATATATATCTCTTATCTTGGGAGCTGTAGTGGGGATAATATCAATTCTTCTACCCACCCACCTACCCTCATACCTACATATATATCTCTTTTCTTGCCAGCTGTAGAAACAGCAGGGTTGTCCAGTGTGTGACACAGAAGTGCCCTCAGGAAGCTGGCTAAGACAGGGTGGCAGGGAGAGCTGTGCCCAGACCCAGTGATCCCCAAGGACCAAGGCCCCTCAAAATGTCCCCCGGCACCCCATCCCAATAGCAGGCACATAAGCTCAGACACCCTGGCACCCAGTGGCCCATTGCTCTGTTTCCAAAGGCCTTTCCTCAGGAAAGGGAGAGGGGATGCCCAGGTGGAAGTCTCTGACTGGCAGGGGCAGAGAGAAGGGGAACACAGGCCCTCTCCGGGCCCCTGGTCAGCACCGAGGGAGGACACAGGTGTAGACTCAAGCCCTGCACACGGCCTGCCTGTGAAACCATGAACCAGAGGGCCTGGAATGTTGGTAACAACTGTGGGGAAGGTCTGTCTTTGGTCCGGCCCTGCCCTACTCCAGCAAGGAGACAAACCAACCAACCTCAGCCCACCCAGCGGCATACATCATAGTGGAGGGCAAATTGTTCTTTCATTCAGTGGCTGTTTGGGGAAGCAGTCATTTTGGCCGACTAATTGGCAACCATTTTTGGTTGCTGAGCACCACCGGGGACCAGCACATGCTCCCTCTGTAGTGCTTTATCCACCCCGCCCTTCAGCCCCGGCCAGCGCCCTCATAGCACACTCACCTCTCCTGTCTGGCCTTGGGCCTCCTGCCTACAGAGATGCCTCCAGGGTCCTCAGCACTGCTACCCAGTTCTGTTTCTGCAAAGTCATGGGGGTCCTGTCACACAATGGGGGCCACATGGCCCTGGCTCTGTGGCCTTAACCTTCTCTCTGAGCACACGTTTCCCCTAATCCAGCTCCTGTCACCTTCACAGCAACCTCACTCAACCCTTTCTGGGTTCTTCCGGAGAACATTATTCATTCATCTACTCATTCATTTATTTATTCAGTCAGCAAATATAATGGTACACTGGCTATGAACTTGAGCTGGAAAAAGAGTGATGAACACCATCCAAAGTCAAATTGCCTCCTCCCCCGACCCCCTTGCTCAAGCCGGTCTTTGTGCCTGAGATGCTCTAGTCTGGTTAACTCCCATCCTCAGGTCCCATCTCCTCTAGGAAGCATCCCCTAGCCCTACCCTGGCTTCTCCCTGGGGGCAGCAGCAGCAGGAGCCGAGCAGAGAGCCAGCAAAGCCCAGGCAGTACCTCCTTTTTCTCTATCTCCTGGCTGTCTAGCTTGATCCAGAAGGCGCACCAGGGCCCCCTTCCTGTTCAGAAGCTCCTGGTAGGAACCCATCTCTGCAATTGCCCCACCTTCCAGAACCACGATCCAATCAGCCTGGGGCAGGATGTGGAGCGTGTGGGTCACGAGAATCCGTGTCTGGGCAGGAAGGGGTGGAAGCCACATTCACATTCTTGGCAAATCTCCTTTGCTGGGATTGGGGGCAGTGTCCCTGGGCTCAGAGTGGGGACAGCTCCCTTCTTGTGCTCCTGCCCTCTTCCTTACGAACAGCACATCCAAACAGAGAAAGAGAGGGGACTGGCTCAAAACAGGGAGACAAGGAGTTTGCGTGAACCTGGCCAACAATCTGAGGCAGAGCTGTAGTAGTTTAACCAGAGACACCCGTAAGCCACTGAGATTTGAGGGCTGCTTATTACAAAGCATCATCAGAACAAACACTGACCAATGCAAATGGAAGAATTGGACTCAAGGGGGGTGGTGAGATAAGCTAACTTGGATTAGGATGAGACTCACAGGGCTTCCTCCGCCTTTGCCCTGTGACCTCTGACACATGTTCCCGAACTTACTGTTCCTTGAAGCAGCCCGCTGGGCCCAATGACATGGTTGAAGACATACTGGCCAATGTGGGCATCCAGGGATGCCAGGGGGTCATCTAGCAGGTACACAGTAGCCTTTCTGTACACAGCCCGGGCCAGGCTCAGCCGCTGCTTCTGGCCCCCCGAGAGAGCCATGCCCTATAGCCACAGAGAGACCTGAGTCTTCATCTGGTGGGTGAGGCTGCAGCACCCAGGAGGGCAAGTCAGGACACGCTTGCCCATCGGGGTGAAGCACAGCTCACCACACCTGTCATCTGAGCCACCCACCCTCAAGACAACAGCCCTGTCAGTCTGAACCTGCCTCACTTTCCCCCTTCCCAGCCCAGCTTCCTGGTGGAATTGTTTGCTCTCCCCAACCCACTCTCTCCCATCCTGCTCACTCCTCCCTCCATTGAAGTCTGGTTTCTATTCCCACCTTTCCACCAAGACCACCTTCACCAAGCCTACTAGTCATTCTCCTGTTGCTTTTTAGTCCTTTTACAAATTTGTATTTTTAATTAATATGTAACAGGTGTACTTATGGGAGGTAATGTGAGATTTAATATCTATATGCAGTATAATAACGTGTAATGATCAAATCACTGTAACTGGGATATCCATCACCTCAAATGTTTACCTTTTCTTTATCTTAAGGACATTACAATTCTTCTTTTCTAACTTCAAAAACAAAAAACAGACTCCGTGCTCATTGCTCAGTGGTTAGGGCACCAGCCACATCCACCAGGGCTGGTGGGTTTGAACCTGGCCCAGGTCTGCTAAACAACAACAATAACAATAAAGAAAACAGCAGGGCATCATGGCAGGCGCCTAAAGTCCCAGCTACTGGGAGGCTGAGGCAAGAGAATCGCTTAAGCCCAAGAGTTTGAGGTTGCTGTGAGCTATGATGCTCCAGCACTCTACTGAGGGCGACATAGACTCTGTCTCAAAACAAAATAAAACTGGGTGCTAGCAGAGGTTGGTTCATGAGGTTTACGGAAAGACACTTTCCGTATAACACACAAGTACAAGGTACAGCGGGCAGTGCTGATGGAGAAGCTGTGGCATTAAGGTAACTAATGAAGGTAGCTACACTAAAGAACTGATTTTCAGTGTAGATGCAACAGCCTATTGCATTGAAAGAAGACATCATCTGGGACTTTTTTTTTTTTTTTTTTTTTTTAACAATCATAGCTCACTGCAGTCCTGAACTCCTGTACTTAAAAGTGAAGCCCCCACCTCAGCCTGAGTAGCTGGGATTACAGGCTCCAGACAGGTGCCAGCTCCATCTACATCTTTTCTAGCTACTTTAAAAACTACAATAAATTATCATTAACCACCATTTCCCTACTGCGCTATTGAATACTAGAATGTATTCCTTCTGTTATTTTCATTCATCCTTGTTTTCATTCATTCTTAAGTTCGTTCATTCATCCCATCAGTGACTGCTGTGGCTACTACATATCCAGCAGTGTCCTGGGCTCTGGGGACTCAGCAAGGAACAAAGAGTGGCTGCGGTCCTGAAGGGATCTTTGCTTGTAAGGAGGGTGGGGCTGGAGACAATCAGTAAATAAAAGAGTGAAATACAGAGCACGTTGGGGGGTGGTAAGTGCTGGGAAGAAGTGTAAGGCACGAGCAGGGTTGCTGTGTTGGGTGAGGCCAGGCAAGGTGACAAAGTCAGGGATGAGCCGGGGGGACTCTGGGTGGTGGGGGGAGAGAAGGGACAGCAGGTACAGAGGCCCTGAGGGTCCAGGGAACATCATCGCAGAGACTCATGAGGCTGGAGGGAAGCAGGAAAGGGATGCGTGACAGGAGATGGGGCAGAGAGATAACAGGGCCACGGTGTGGGGGACCTTGCCAGGGACTGTCAGGACTGGGCTTTAATGCTGAGGGGAGTGGGAGACCTTGGAGCATCCAAGTGGAGGAAGGATGTGATCTGACCCGCTGCATCTGAACAGAGCCCCAGGGCTGCCGCACTGAGGTTAGACTACAGGGGTGAGGACAGAGACCAGGTGCCATCCAGGAGGCCACTGCGGTGGTGTGGGCAGAGCTGATGGTAGACAGGACCAGAGGATTCCAGCTCTGCTCCAAAGGTGGACCCCAGAGGATTTGCCAATAGATTAGAAGTGGATATAAGGGACGGAAAGGGGAAAGGACCTCACCGAGGAAGGATGGCTCTTCAGTCACCTGGGAGGGCGGGTTGTGGGAGGACATGGTGCTGGGACATCAGAGGCCAGTTTAGGGTGTGACATAGCTGGGCAGAGGCAGAGGGCAGCAGGCGCTCCCACCCTCTCAAAGCATTCCCCCTGGGCCTCCACAACACGCTGTCATCTCTCTCGTATGGCCCTTCTTAGACACCCTTCCTGGCTCACTCTGCTGTCAGCCCATCCAAGGGGCTCCAGGGACCCTCTCCCGGGCACTCACCCCAGGAAACCTCACTCATCTCCTGACTTTTCTGTTGACAATTCTCTAATCCGAAGGTCTGCAAACTCTTTCTGTGAAAGGCCAGATAGTGACGATTTTCAGCTTTGCAGGCTACATGGTCTCTGTCACCACAGCTCGGCTCTGACTTTTGAGTGAGCAGCCACAGACATGGGGTGAATGAATGAGCATGGCCGTATCCCAGCAGTTCTTTGCTTATAAATACAAGCAGTGGGCTGGATATGGCCTGTGGGTCATAGTTGGCTAACCCCTACCCAATCCATAACTCCACAGATCCTGCTTGTTGGACATCTTTGTCCAGACCCTTTGGGGAGGCTCAGAGAGGGAAGGCAATTTGACCAACGTCACCCAGCCAGGTGAGGAAGAAAGGGACAGGAGTCCAGGTCTTCTCACTCTCCGTGGTCAGAGAGCCCCTCACCGCCAATCCCTGACACAATGTTCTATCTACGCCTTTGTCTGTACTTGCAACCACTTATTAACAATTACTTATTGATCACCTACTATGCAATTGGCTCTGAAGCAAACGGTCCCACCTATAATTCCTCCTTGTCCCAAAAAAGCCTTGAGCCTCTCACCTGCTCCCCAATCGAGGTGTGGACTCCTGCATGGAAACTGCCCACGTCTGGCCACAGGGCACAGGCCTCCAGCACTCTCTCCAGCCACGGTGGGTCCAGCTCCTGCCCAAAGCACACATTCTCCACCACAGAGGTATTCTGGACCCAGGCTTCCTGAGGCACATAAGCCACGGGACCCTAAAACAAAATGACCTTGGCCATAGGAGGAGTGAAGACACAGAAGAAGCAGTGGAGCTGGGCTCTCGGTGGTGGGCGGGAGGGGTAAAGTGTGTTGGGTGTGCACTGGGCTGGGAGGAGCAGGGAGGCACCAGGGCAGGGGGACATTCAGAATGGTGGACTTTCATGGTGAGGGATGTTCTAGTAGGGAGGTGGCCTCACCTTGATGCTCATGGACCCCTCCACCTTTGACAGCTCCCCGAGGAGGGCGGAGAGCAGGGAGGACTTCCCTGCCCCCACAGGACCAACAACAGCCAGCAGACAGCCCTGGGGCACGCTGAGGTTTATCCTGTCAACCCAGGAGGAGGGAGATGTGTCCCTCATTAGGGCCCAGTCTGCATCTGTGGTGAGCTCAGACAGAGCCAGGCCTTCCTGGTGGCCTCTCCCCTGTGGGTCTCTAAAAGGACTTGCAGGGGTCTTTCTCAGTCCTGTGTGGCTATTTGAGCAGCCATCCCACCCATGTCTCTCTGTACACATACATTTGTACACACACACAAAGTACACAGATGCGAGCACACATGCTCACATGCATACATGGGTGTACAAGTACACACACGAGCACAGCGTACGTGGCTGCACACACATGCTGACACATGCACGCCTGCCCACTCCCATGCACACACACACACAGCCCATAGTGGCCTGAGTCGTCAACCTGGATAGCCTCCTGCCTCAGCGCTTGAAATAGGCTCTTCCCTGCCCTCCTGGCTTCTGCGTTCACCCCCTCCCCCATGTCCTCCAGCCCCTCCTGTACCTGCTGACAACAGGGATCTGTTAAAACCCAAGTCAGACCAGGAACCTCCCCGCTGCAACCCTCCTGCCTCCTGCTCGGTGCCCCAGCTCTGCCTCGCACCTCCTTAAGTGTTTCTTGAATACAACAGGCCAGTGGTTCTCAAATGGGGGTGAGTTTGTCCTCCAGGGGTCATTTGGCCAGGTCTAGAGCTATTTGTCACAAATGGTAAGGGTACTCTTGGCATCTGGTGAGTGGAGTCCAGGGGTCCTGTTAACATCCTGTACTGCATAGGACGACCTTATGACAAAGAGTTTCAGCCCAAAATAAGAACAGTGCTGAGATGAGGTGGGAAACCTGAGTCCAGGCACGCTCCTGCCTCAGGACCTTCACACTTGCTGTGCCCACTACCTAGAATGCTCTTCTCCCAGACACCCAAGAGGCTCACGCCTTCATCACCATCTCAGCTAGAACACCAGCCTTCCCTCACTACACAAACCACTGTGCTCTGTCGCCTGCCCTGGTTTCCCATTTGCAACCCGACTCCTATCAGAATATCACCCGAGAGAGAGATTCTCTCTTATTTGTTTTCTTTACTTTAACCCAGTGCTGAGAACAGGGCCTGATATATAGGAAGTGCTCAATAAATACTATCAAGCAAATGAATGACATTTGATACAAATCCTGCCTAGGTGTTTTCTTCCACTTCTTGGGGAGTTTGGGGGCTGGCTGAGGCTTTTGGTTAAGGTGACCAGATGTCCCGCTTTTGGACCGGTTTTTAACAGTTTGTCCTGCATCCTGTGGCGTTTTAAAAAAGCCCCGACTTTGGGAAAGAATGCACAACAAGCTAGGGAACACAGGAGAACAGGAAGGAAATATACGGTTTTCGGTTGCCATGTGGCTATTTCGCCAGGATATGTGTTTTATATTATTTTTGTTAATTTTATAATGTTAAACTTTAATAATAACAAGTAACTGATTATTGAGAACTGCTTATCAAAGTTTGCATTGTTGTCAGGCCCTTCCCCCCCA
>CAUYQV010060781.1:0-14008 GCA_963574575.1 Galagoides demidoff
ACAAATCAGTAGCCTTTGTATATGCCAAAACAGCCAAGTTGAGAAACTAATCAAAGACACAATTCCCTTCACAGTAGCTTCAAAGAAAATAAAATAAATAGGAATACACCTAAGAAAAGAGGTGAAGGACCTCCAGAAAGAGAATTCTGAAACCCTAAGAAAAGAAACAGAAAAAGATATTAACTAATAGAAAAGCATATGGTGCTCCTGGCTGGGAAGAATTAACATTGTTAAAATGTCTATACTACCTAAAGCAATCTACACATTCAATGCAATCCTCATAAAAATACCAACATACTTTGAAGAACTGGGAAAAATAGTTCCTAGTTTCATATGGAACCAGAAAAAAAACGCGTTATAGCCAAGTCAATTTTTAGTGATAAAAACAAAGCTAGAGGCATCATCCTACCAGATTTTAGACTATATTACAAATCCACAGTGATCCAAACAGGACGGTGTTTCCACAAAAATAGAGACATAGACATTTGGAACCAAATAGAAAACCAAGAGATGAAACTAACCTCTTACAACCATCTGATCTTTGATAAACCAAACAAAAGCATACAGTGGGGAAAAGAATCCACATTCAACAAATGGTGCTCAGAGAACTAGATAACCACATGTAAAATTGATTAAAAGATTTAAATCTAAGACATGAAATGATAAAAATCTTAGAAGAAAATGTGGGAAAACTGTTAATGATGTAAGACCAGGGAAAGATTTTATGACAAAGACTTCTACAGCAATTGCAACAATAACAAAAATAAACAAATGAGACTTAGTTCAGCTGAAGAGCTTCTGCACAGCTAAGGACACAAGAAGTCAAGCAAAAAGAAAACCTTCCAAATGAGAAAAGATGCTTGCAGAGTATGAATCTGACAAGGGAATGATAACTAGAATCTACAGAGAGCTCAAATTAGTCAACAACAACAACAAAAAATAGAGCAAACAATCCCTTCTACCACTGGGCAAGAGATACGAATAGAAACTTCTTTGAAGAAGACAGACATTTGATAACAAATGAGGATAACGAACATTTGAAAAAATGCTCAACATTCCTGACCACCAGGGAAATGCAAATCAGAACCACCTCGAGATACCATGTAACTCCAGTGAGAATAGCTCACATCACAAAGCCCCAGTGCTACAGATGCTGGCATGGATGTGGACAGAAGGGAACACTTTCATTGCTGGTGCAAACTAACACAACCTCTTTGGAAGGATGTATGGAGAATCCTCAAGGAAATCAGACCTCCCGTTTGATCCCTCAATCCCACTACTAGGCATCTCTATCCAGAAGAAAAAAAAATCATTTTATCATAAAGATATTTGTGCTAGATTGTTTATCTCAGCTCAATTTGCAGTCTTTAAGATGTGGAAGGAGCCTAAATGCCCACCAACCCAGGAATGGATTAACACACTGTGGTGGTATATGTACAGCATGGACTACTATTCAGCCAAAAAAGATGGGGACATTGTATCTTTTGTATTAACCTGGATGGAGCTAAAACACATTCTTCTTGGTAAAGTATCACAAGAGTGGAAAAGCAAATATCCAATGTACTCAATACTAATATGAAGCCAGTAGACCATCTAATATATGCCCACATAAAAGAACAACTCAAATCAATTCGAGGTGGGGGGTGAGGGAATGAGGGGCAGAGAGGAAGGAGGGGGCTGGGTGTGCTCCTACTCCATGGGCACAATGTTAGGGTGTATGGCACACCTCTAGGGGGTGGGGCACAATTATAAGAGGGATTCTCCCTAACAAACACAAACATTGTAACCTAATTCTTTGTATACTCAAATTAACATGAAATAAAGATTTTATATATATATATATATATATATTTTTTTTTTTTTTACAGGCTAAAAGATTGTATTTTTTTTTCCAATGAACTTCCACTTTGCCCCTGCAATCTCTGAAGATAAAAATTTACAAAGAGAAGGGTATCTGAAATATGGCCAACACTAAGTTGGTTGGACTATTTTAACTTAATTGAAGCATGGAAATTTAAACAAGGAGAATACCTCAAAGCTTAGTTTTAGCTGCTTATTTCATAAAAGTTTGCAGTTAATATGGATAAAACTATTAAATGAACCAATTTGTGCATCATTGCTCTTCTGCTTCCTGTGTCATCTGCTGGGAAAAAAGTAGTAAAATGGGCCAGGAATAGTGTAGGGAGTCACGTACAAAGTCCTGATTGTTTTTACCTTGGCCTTGGTGTGCTTCTGTTATTTGAATAGCCAAAACCTATGGCTTTCTTCAGAGCTGCCATTGCACCAAAGCAGTATTTAAATCAGCAAGTTTAATTTGCAAAAAGTGAAGACAGAATTCATTTAAAAGGGGGAAATGAGGGTGGTACCCATCGCTCAGTGGGGAGGGCACCGGCCACATACACCAAGGCTGGCAGGTTCAAATACAGCCTGGGCCAGCTAAAAGAACAAGGACAACCACAACAACAAAAAGATAGCTGGGTGTTGTGGTAGGCACCTGTAGTCCCAACTACTTGGGAAGCAAGAGAATCACTTAAGCCCAAGAGTTTGAGGTTTCTGTGAACTGTGACACCATAGCACTCTACCAAGGGCAACATAGTGAGACTATTTCAAAAATAAATAAATAAAATGAAAAGGGGAAAGTGAGATGTGCTTCTATTTACAAATATCTGGAAGTCCCCAACAAATGGAACTACGTTTAAGAGTTACCTTACAATTCAGGCATGTAACGGAAAAGTAACACCAAAAGAAAGAACCCTAATTTTCCAGTTCTGAGTTCCATAGGTCCTAGTTGTCACCATCCTCTCTAAACAACCTGATCCATCAAGGGATCAATGTCTCCATATGGAGTAGCTCCCTCCCCTCAAATGCCCATTTTTAAAAGAGATTACTTATTAAGTTGTGGTACAATATACTCAACACATCACTTGATGACACAAGTTATCACACACACCCAGATGACGATATACAATTTTTACAACACACCAGAAAGAATGTCCCCTCATGTTTGTCCCCAGCCACACACCCTAAGTGTACCCACTCTGTGATCATTATCACAACAGATCAGTTTTGCCACCTTATGACCGTGTATCATTGGAACAGTATACAGGTGACCACTGAACAGCACGGGATTGAAGTGGAGGGTCCATTAAGATGCAGATTTTCTTCTGCCACCCTGAGACAGCAAGACCAAACCCTCCTTTTTCTCCTCCTTGTCAGCCTACTCAACATGAAGATAGGATAAAAAACAGTTAGGGTGATCCACTTCCACTTAATGTCAGGAAGGAGACCTTCTCTTCCCCATGATTTTCTCAGTAACACTGGAATAATTTAAAACAACCCTCAGAACTTAACACATGGATTTCTGACTGTGGGAGGTCCGTGCCCCTCAGCCCTGAGTTGTTCGAGGGTCAACTACAGCATGCTGGGATAATCCCTTTGTGCAAAACTCACAGACTTGGGTGGTGCTCTGGGTTCTGTGATGAGCTGTGCAGTAACCCCTGGGCCCAACAGCTAGTCTCATGGTCTTCAAGGGTTGCATTAGAAATCAAATAGTCATTTCTGTCATGTTCAAAGCTTTAAAATGCAGACACTAAACCACTGTGTTGTCGTGTTCAACATAATTAATCAAAGGAGATTGAGTCAATATATTTTTGATCAATGGCCTACATAAAACAAAAGGGGAGAGTGGTGGAACAAGATGGAACTCTCATCCAGGCGCGTCCCTTTCCGATGATTTAGTAGAAGAAGCTGAAGGACTGATTCATAGTTGGCTGATTTTCTAGATATGATACAGGATTTTTAATGTCCACAACAATTTTTTTGAATGTCTCCACTCTCATTTACATAACAGGTGATTTCCTAGGATATTGCAAGTAGATCTGAGACTCATTAAAATGGGAGTGCTAGAGGGTTTCAGGGTGTGATCTTGCCAAGGCCCTTCACTGCACATAGAAGGAAATGATGGCCGAGCTAAATGAGGGATTTGGGGGCCTTAACAGGAGTTAGTAAAAATACTAGTTGGCAGCCCCGAGACAGGAATTCAGGTCTGCCCTACTGCCTCATTCCCTTTACTCACTCTTGTAATAAACTGCGTTATTGGGCCAAGTCTTCACCCCCTCGTTGCTACATTACTTCTTAAAGCTCTAGCTACCGTAGTGATTTGACATCAACAATTACCCATTTTAAAATACACAACCAATAATTTCCCTTAATAGTAAGCAATGGTATACTATTCCCTATAAACCTCCTTCTGATCATCCTCCTGAGAGACAAAAAAAAATAGGACAAAAATTTAGCTTTTTCTTTTTTTGCAGTTTTTGTGTCCTGTGGCCATAAATCTCTTAAGTGTTCAAAAATGTCTTCTGCACTGGGTGACCATTTCATTTTTTATTTTTAGTACTTAAAAATCGAACATATGCAAATATCTCATGATTCTGATAATTATTTAACAGAAATAAAATTAGGCCTATCTTAATGAAACAGCTGGGAAATTTTTAAAATTAGTTCATGTTCCCATACTAGTTCATGTTAACCACTAGAATGAGAGAAAGAGTTTAGTATTAGTCCCTATTTGGGGTTGTCACAATTATAAATTTGGAAAAACCACTTTCAAGTTAATTAGATGATGCAAATATGAAGAATTCTCTTGTAGGAATATTACTCGATGTGTTAAATTCATTCCCAATTTCATGTCAAAAACTACAGAGATATCAACCTGGCAGTAACACTCTTTGGTATTTACCCAAAGGAGTTGAAAGCTTATGTACTTAAAAAGTCCACACCTGAATGGAGACAGCAGCTTTATTCAAAACTGCCAAAATGTGGAAAGAACTACAGTAGTCTTCAGTGGTGACTGGATAAACTGTGATATGTTCAGAAAATGCAAAAAGGGGCTCTCAAGACACAAAGGAGACTTCAATGCATATCACTAACTGAAAAAAAGCCAATTCAAAAAGACTAAGTACTATATGATTCCAACTCTATCACCTTCTCAAAAAGGCACAACTATGGGAACAGTAAAAGGATTAGTGATCGCCAGGGTGTGGGGGAAGGGAGGGGAAGCCCAGAGGATTGTTAGGGCAGGGGGACTAGTCTGTAAGATACTGGAATAATGGACACGGGTCCTCAGACATTTGTTCCAGCCCATAGAACATACACCACCAAGACTGAACTCTAATGTACACTGTGTCCTCTGGGTGAGGATGGGCGATGTAGGGTCCTCAACTGTATCACATGTGCCACTCTGAGTAGGGAAGGGGAGGTTGATAACGGGGGAGGCTGTGCTTACGTGGGGTTGGAGGAATCTGGGAAATCTCTGTACTTTCTTCTCAAGATCTTTGAGATCTTGCTATGAACATAAAACTGCTCTAAAAAAAAGTGAAAAATCATTTTATTTTTAATGATTTCTTCCTTAAATGTTACTGAAAAGCAAAGAATTAGAAGCAACTTAATTTGAAAAGAAATAAAAGTGCATTTTGGTTGAGTTCTAATATCTCGGTGGTTAGGTTTCTCTGATTGAATCCTGACTGACTCAGCTTGTATTAAGTTGTCTATTGCTAAGTAACAAATTATCACAAACCTAGTGACATCACAAGAGCCATAGTGATCATCCCACAGCTGCTGTGAGTCAGAGGCCTGGGTACAGCTCAGCTGGCCCTCTTCATAGGGTATCATGAAGTTCAAATCCAGAAGTGGGCCAGGGTAGCTCCATCTGAAGGCCAAACCTGGGAAGGATATGCTTGTTGACAGCAAGCTTCAGTTCCATCACAGTTTAAGAGTTGAAAGCAGCATCCAGCCAATAGCCAGCTGCTACCCCCAACTCTTAAAGACCACCTGCAATTTTTAGCCACGTGGGCTCCCAACATGGCCATTATTACACCAAGGCTGGCGAGGAAGAGGGAAGGTCTGAAGTGAGGCTTGTCAGCAAGATGGACCCTCATGTAACATAATATAATCCCGGAAGTGATATCCCATCGTGGGCCATATTTTGTTGGTTCAAAGCTTACTCACGAGTCCTATCAACGGTCCAGAGGAGGGGATTATTCAAGGGCATGAACACCAGAGGGAAAACACGAGCTCACCTTGGAGTTTGTCCATTAGGACATTACAACCCTGAACTCCTACTCCTGGGTGTACATCCAGAAATGAGTCTTTATGGTCATCTCAGACTACTACACACGTGCTCATGGCAGCCTCGGGACGTAGTTGTCACCTCTCCTCCAGGCCGGCACCTTCCCACACGCTACCTCTCACAAACACTGCTTGAAATTGAAACTCCACTCTTGCCTCCCACTCAGTACTCCTTCCTCTGACCTTGCGCACACCTTGTTATGAAACCAATCAATTGTTCCTACTCTCAGCTCAAGGCAGACTGGCTCTTTAACACTGAAGCATGTCTGCTTTCTCTGTCCCACTGCAGACAGTCCTCCGAAGGAGACTGTCCCCTTCAACAAGGGAAATGCTGTCACTATTGCCTCCAATTCTCATACTCACCTTGAACTAGAGAAATATTTTCTCTGCTTGGACCCTGTTCATTCCTCTGTTTCTTTGTGTCTCTGTCCACAAACACCTGTAACGATGCCGTCCTAGAGATAATTTGCCCATAAGGTGAATTCTACTGAAGGTTCTAGGAAGCTAACGGTAAACAGAAAGCTCTAATCATCTGAGCCTGCGTGCAGAGTGACAGAGGAGCCCCAGAAGCCCAGTGGATTCTTCCCTTCTTGCCACCAGCCCCTCCTTCTCCAGGCAGCAGTGACAGAGCAACTTCCCTAGGAACAGAAGGGACTGTCCTTCCCTCTGTGGCCTCACACTAACTAGCTCCTGGGAGGGAAGGACAGACTATCCAAACGTAAATGAGTGTCGGTCAGGAAAGCTGCAAAATACAGCAAACATAAGATGCCAGCATGCAGAAGGCCAAGTACATGGAACTCGATCTGCGTACAGGCCAATGACTCCGTTAGCAGCGGCTTCTTTTGCAGACAGATGCTGCTACCCGTCCGCTCTCAGGCAAGGGGATTGCCCCCAAACCCACACATATTTTTATTTTATAGGGTATAAACTTAAATCACTCAGAGAAGTGGACTACATGCCTAAATCTCTGAAGAAACAGATTGTTTTCATCAAAATAATTCTGAGATAGGACAACACACTCCAATGACCATGTTAGAGGGACAGTGATGTGGCCAGAGGTGGGGAAGACAATGGCAGATGCTGTCTGAGACCCAGTCCTCCCTGGACAACGGTGCCGCAAGTGCTGCCCTTTGTGCCAAGAACTCCCACCTTCCTTCTGGGCAACTCATCAGAGTTCACGTGCCCTTCTCCCTGCTCTTTGGCTAAATTCTATGTAACTCAATATTAATAGACGCTGTATTTTCCTTTCAAGCCTGAATTATGCTATGCCAATGGCGGTTGCAATGACTTTTTTTAAATTTTGAAAATGTTCATATTTACAGAAAGGCTGATGAAATGGTCCCAAGAACACCACAAGTGTATTACTTAGAGGGACCAGATGTTAAATGTTGCCACATTTTGTCCATCAGTTGTTTGCTTTGTCTAGGCTTATTTTTGGTGTGCTTGAAAGTACATTAAACATATAATAACACTTGATCCCTAAAACCCTCAGCATCTCTTAAGAATAAGGACCCTCTCCTACATAACCACACTAATGCTATTAAGCCCAAGAAAAATAGTGATACCCCATAAAATAATTTAAGAAGTGGCAGACATTCAAACTTCTCTAATTGCCCCCCCAAATATCATTAATAGCTAAGTTTCCCCAAAAGTAGCACCTCCATGTAGAAATAAGGGAGTCCCAGTGTACTGCTTAGGCCTAGGGGCAGAAGACCCCAACCATTAGAAAGTAACTATTGTCTTATCACCTCCCCTCACCCACCATCTTATCACACAGGGATCCTGGCTGCCTAAACCACCTCCTTCCTTACAAAGAAGCCACATCAGCCAGACAACCACTGAGAAATCCAGAACATGACTCTGCCTCAAATGACCATAGACCATCTGCTGTCTACGAAGAGCCATCACCTCCGAAGAGCCTTGCTTGGGGCTCAGACTTCCATGCGCTCAGTACAAAGAAAAGATGGGGATCACGGAAAGAGCCAAGCATGTCAGAAAGGAGGAACCCGGGCAGTGGTGCCCCCCAGCAACCCGACCGCATCTGGTGTAGCTCAGCCAGACCCTGAGTCTCCCATGCACCCACATATGGAGAAGTGACCCCAGGATCAACTAAACGGAACTCCAGAACCGCCATTCTTGACATTATGTAAAGTGACAGCCCCATCACTTAACCAGGACGTGCTGATTTCTATGAACGCAAAACCCAGCAAAGCCCCACGGAAACATCACTTCCTCCACATCCGTACGGATAGCGCTGTTGCTCTTGAGCAGGACAGCCACGAGAATAGATTTACAAGCTTGTTTCTACAAACTTGGGAATTTTTCCTCTAAAGGAACTGAAGAAATTGCGCAAACATAATGTGCGGTGGGGCGGGAGGGAGCAGGAAGAGCCAGGAGCACGTCCCATCCTTAAATTCTAGTCCATGTCATTTCTGCGAGGCTCTTACTTAGAGGAAGAAAAACGTCTGGGGCTAGCTTTCTTTAGAGCTGAGAAGCAGCAGAATGCCTGCAGCATACACCATTAGGGAAGAAATGGGCTGGCTGAGTCACTTAATCTCATCAACCCTGTCAAAACTCTTGGCTATTGCGTGATTTCATGAAAGAGGGGGATAAAAGTTTAATGGCTGAGATACATCAAATGAACAAATTAGAACTCTGATGAAATTGGCAGCAGAGCTCAAGTTTCCAGAGAAAGAAAAAAAGACGTTCCCTGAGGATTACTACCCTCTTCTGTGGCTAACCTGCTGTGTAGGTGCCCTAGAATAAAATATTATACAATATTATGTACACAGTATAGGATTTAGTTTAAGGCCAGTCAGTGTTGGTCCAAAATACCCCCAAGATATTTAGTCAGGACCAAAAAGAGTCAGGTAGTGCCCCTGGTAGGCGGTTCCCAGACAAGGACAGTGTGGCCCGGAGCCAATTCAGCTTATGAATTGATACAGGCATGGGCTGCTACGTGTATGTCTTGTGTGTGTCTTGGGACCCCACTGTTTGCTACAAAGTAGCAACTATAATTGCATATGATTAGTATATGTGCGCCTCAGAAGCAAATATACTTGCTGACCTTCAGAAGCAGTGGACTGAGTGAAGGAGTGAATGGAGGTTTCCGTGGATACATGAATGAATAAATGAACAGGCCTTCACCAGCAGGTTCTACGGTTTCATCTGCTCTCACCCCACTTGCAAACGAATCCCTCCGTGAGCAGCGTCTGAAATTTCAGGCAGGGATTTTCTGAAGCCCCCGCCTGGCTCATGAGCTTCTCAAGAGGGACCCCGTAGAGGGAGGTGTCCATTTGAAAAGGGTTTCTCCCTCTGCTTTCCAGCTACCACAGTGAATGAAACTCCTCAAGGCATTGTGAGATGATCACCAGATACGAAGTCAGCTGGAGACGGAACAAACATGTTTGCACTTACCTAGGGCAACAGAGTGAGACTCTGTCTCTAATTAATTAATTAATTAATTAAAATAAAATAATAAAGGAATCTATTAGGAAGGCAGGTATAGAGTGGCTGAGTTCTGGGCATCGTCCTGCTCAGGCCATGCACTAGAGGACTTCAATAAGCATTTTTCTTCTTTCCTTTTCTTTCAGTCGTCTGACTTGAGTGAGCATTTCTCTCGGCAGCAGCATGAGACACGGCTGTGCAGCACCAAGGAGGAGCTGGGACTCCTCTCCTCTATTTCTTTGAAGAATTAGTCACAGAGAGTTGTTTCAAAATTATTTAAATTCTAAATTCTATAACCCAGAACAACAAATTTCAAATATTTACATAACCTTTTTCTTTACTTTGTCAGCATTTTGTTTATTAAACGTCAAAATCTTTTTCTTTTTTCTTTTTTGAGATGAAGTCTCTCTCTGTCACCCTAGTAAAGTGCTATGGCATCACGGCTCACAGCAACCTCAAACTCTTAGGCTTGAGCAATCCTCTTGCCTTAGCCTCATGAGTAGATGGGACTACAGGCTTGTACCACCATGCCCGGCTAATTTTTTTATTTGTAGTAAAGACAGGGGTCTCAGGCTGGTCTTGAACTCCTGAGCTCAAGGGATCTACCTACCTGGGCCTCCCAGAGTGCCAGGATTACAGGTGTGAGCCACTGCTCCCAGCCTATATTCCTTTTATAAAGAAGAGGAGGCTTGGTGCCTGTGGCTCAAGTGGCTAAGGTGCCAGCCACATACACCTGAGCTGGCGGGTTCGAATCCAGCCCGGGCCCGCCAAACAACACTGACAGCTGCAACCAAAAAATAGCCAGGCATTGTGGTGGGTGCCTGTGGTCCCAGCTACTTGGGAGGCCGAGGCAGGAGACTCACTTGAGCCCAGGAGTTGGAGGTTTCTATGAGCTGTGATGCCACAGCACTCTACCCAGGGCAACAGCTTGAGGCTTTGTCTCAAAAAAAAAAAAAAAAGAGGACATTTCAATTTACTTTTATCAAAAATGAGCCAACTCAATTTCTAGTCAGAAAAATAAGGAAGGAAAGCCCTTCCTTTTCTTATATACTAAGAAACATCTTTCTTCTGATGCTTTTGAATAAAACTATGAGGACAGACCCAAGTTTTTATAACATTACATTGCAACAAGTATAGAGTGAAAAAGCATAAAAATAATTTCCTAACAGATTTCTATCTAGTCAAGTACCAGAGATGATACGCGGCAGATTGACAAGGAGAAAATCTGAATGTCACAGAAAACATTTGTCAAAACCAGAAAACTGTTCCGAGAAGTTACACTGAATATCTGTCTCAGGCGTCTGAAACAGCCTCCAGCCATGTACGCTACTAATCACCCGAGTGGAGAGATTTATTTCCTCCCATCTCAAATGCTGTCATAAATTAAGGCTGCCTCAATCTGCATGAGAGGACAATGTGTACGCATGTCCTGGGCACTTGTCTGGGGCTGGCCGGCACCATCCGCCTAAACACGTCACCAGGTTCCCTGACTGCTCAGGTGCCTTTCTAGGCTTGCCAGTAAGAGAATGAAATAAAACTGGTCGCTTATCTATAGATCAAAGCACACTCCCCACTGCATGGAACCAAGAGACATCATTAAAAAAATATCCAATTCACCCCCCTGCTAGGAACAGGTTAAGGACTCAATTGCTACGGTGATGGTGTCCACGCCATTCTGAAGCTCTCCCTGACTGAGGCTCTGTGATCTTCTTCATTATCTCAGTAGTGAATTCTTATTTCCAGTTGAGAACACTTTGGTATATAAATCCTTGATCTGTCCTACATGCAAGTGAATGGAAATGCCTCCAAAATCTTTTCCAGATAGGAGCCTGCAGTTGCAAAGAACAAAACCCGGTTTCTAATCACTCAGCAGAAAAGGGCTGTTGGATTGCAACAGAGATCTCCAGGGGACTAGAGTGTCACTGCAGCAAGATCTTGACCTAGGAGGGAGAGAGGACAGAGCATGGAGTCCCAGAAGCTGCCTCGCCCTCTGCGGGCTGCTCTGTACACCTGCCATCTTCTCCCTATGCAGTCTAGCCGTCTCTACCTCTCATCCACACGGAAGACAAAATAGTCCTCATAGCATCTCCCCCACTGAAGGAGATGGCTGGTGTCAATCTCAAATCCGAGAAGAGAGAAAACGAGTTAGTGTGGATCAGGAGTTTACCCGGGAGGAAGAGGATGCCAGTCTGACTGCTAAGGACCCAACTGAGGCTACAGTGCAGGGCAGGTAAAGGTCATTGTCGAGGTGGAAAGACATTCCAAAGGTGTCTGCTGCGATTGTCATGTGTTTATTTTCTCCTCCCCCAGTCCTTTAGCCCTGGCTGTATATATGATGCTCATCTATACATTTTCTCTTCTTCCCTGGGCCCTATTCATTTTTTTCCATATCATTTTTAAAGTGAGGTTACCAAAAATGGATAACCACCCAAGACTAGACGGGCTACAGCAGCAATGGAAGTGAGGGTGCTATGTAGTGTTTCTAGCTGAGTTAGGGGACACTGAGGAGGTCCAGCCAAGGAAGTTCCATCTCTTGACTGAGGGAGGGAGTCAGAAGCAGTCTGTGCAGGCTCATTCTGGAAGGCCTTCCAGAAATGACCATGCTTTGGAGCTGTGTGCGTGTGAGAGAGACAGAGAGCGATTACTTAAGTCTTTCATTAATACATTTACCAATGCATATTGATGAGATGTCACAGGTCCTCTGAGCACTGGGGACAGACTCTCCACAGCTCTAAGTGCCAGGACCACACAGCAAGGCCGGGAGACATGGTAATGAGCCTCTCTCCCTTGCAGGGCTTTCTGTTTGTGAGTTTCAGCCACACTCTTAAACCAGCGCTGCCGGTACACACCAGATGTGACAGTACTACAGGAGCCCCTGGAGGAGGTGGCACTTACGCTGGCCCCTGGATGAGGAAGGCCACAGCCGTCAGGAGTCTGCCACTGCTCAGAAATCCTACTTCACCTTTTACACGCCTGTCTCGCCAAGTTCCAGTCTAGCTGAATTACCTCTAGTGATAACTTATGTACATTCCTCTGCGTATACTGTCCTTTGCCTGAAATGCAAACCTCCCGTCCACCCACTCAGCTCGCTGAGAAAGCTCTGGAAGGTCTCCAAGGCGATGCTACCTCACCATGTAGCCCTTCAGATACCACCAGCCCTGGTCAGTCTGGTTTTAAGGCAGGAATGGTGCTGCCCATCACGTGTCTGTGTGCCGGCACAGAGTAAATGCACAGAAAGTTTGCTAAGTGACTAAATGAAAAAAGAGTGCACTGATGGACGCCAGGCGTGGGCTGGATGCCGAACAGACGTTACAGCAGTCGCCCTGCTCCATGGTTTCACTCTTCACGGCTTCAGTTACCCACAGTCACAGACCACCAAGATCAAAAATATTAAATGAAAACAGTTCTAGAAATAAACAGTTCTGGAGTTGTAAATTGCAGGCTGTTTCATGTAGCGTGATGGAATCTCGTGCCATCCTGCTCCGTCCTGCTGGGGACAGCACCCCTGCTGTCTCTGCTGTATGGGACAACCGTGCTGTGTGTAAAGTTCAGTGCTGACCTCAGTTTCAGGTATCCACTGGGGCTCCTGGAATGCACCCCCTCAGAAAAGGGGGAACTACTGTATTTCACTCCAGCCCTGTGACCATCCTGGAGAGTAGTTACAGTATCCCCCATTTTATAGATGAGAAACCAGAGGTTCTCAGAGGTAACCCATCAGATAGCTGGGATGTGAATCCAGCTCCCCATAATTCTGTTTCCTCAGTTCCTCCCCACGGTAAAGAAACACCCTGAGATCCCCACCCCAGGAGAGGGGCTGCAATTCATGGACATTTCTTACAACTGTCAGTAAAAGGCTTAACTAAGCTCAATGGTTCAGACACACAGAGATTAATGTCTGAATGCAACAAATCTCAATTTTTGCCACCTGCTTAAGGAAAGGACCAGAGCACTTGGCAAGAGTGTTTTAGACGAGGCATTTTCCAAGGAAACCCAGGACAGACTTCAGAAGAACAATGAGCAATCTCTTTCCCTGGGCCACTTTTTTTTTTTTTTTTTTTTTTTTGAGACAGAGCCTCTAGCTATCCCCCTGGGTAGAGCGCCATGGCATCACAGCTCATAGCAACCTCCAACTCCTGGGCTCAAGCGAGTCTCCTGCCTCTGCCTCCCAAGCAGCTGGGACCACAGGAGCCCGCCACAACGCCCGGCCATTTTTTGGTTGCAGCCATCATTGTTGTTTGGCGGGCCCGGGCTGGGGATTCGAACCCACCACCTTAGGTGTACGTGGCTGGTGCCTTAGCCAATTGAGCCACAGGCGCCGAGCCTGGGCCACTTTTAAAACCTGGAAAAGGTTTTGCTTCCTTAGAAGGTGAAACCATTAGCCCTTCCCATGGGAAGCCTTATAACACCAGGGCAGGGATCTGAGTGAAAGGTA
>CAUYQV010060783.1:0-23803 GCA_963574575.1 Galagoides demidoff
TGTGGTCCCAGCTACTTGGGAGGCTGAGGCAGGAGACTCGCTTGAGCCCAGGAGTTGGAGGTTGCTATGAGCTGTGATGCCATGGCACTCTACCCAGGGGGACAGCTTGAGGCTCTGTCTCAAAAAAAAAAAAAAAAAAAGAAAGTGGATCTGATTGCACATTCCCCAAACCATTCACAGTGTGTCCTGGATTATCTGGATTGTTTTTTCATAGAGATCCAAATGACCGTTTAGCTTGATGTTTTGCATATCCTTATGCTCTTCCTGCTTCATATGCCTATGCCAGGGCACTTTGCACATGGTAATGCAGTTAGTGCATAGAAATATTATTAAAAAATAAAATAATAATTACTAAATACCGCTTTTAAAAATATTCTCCTGAGGTTTTGGTAGAGTTATATATAATGATCTTGTTGTACAAAAGGAAGACAAATTGCAGTGATCTGAGATACAAAGTAATGACTCAAAGCCCTGGCCGGTATGAATGAAGGAAGGTCTGATTGAATCTGACCACTTTACCTTTTGGAAACACAATTTAGCAGGTTTGGACCTGAATAGAAGAGAAAAAAAATCTAATTTAGTTAAAATGGAAAATTATGTCAGGGTTCACTACTGGAGTAGTCTCACTAGTTGAAAAAGCATGTCTTGGAAAATGTATGAAGTGCTTTCTTGATATACTACAGAACAGAGAGTTCAGGTTCTGTGTATTGATCACTATGTAACATGACAGCTGATTTTACCTACTGATTTAAAATTCTTCTAGAGCCCTCCATTCTCTCCTGGTAAAGTCTATATCCCAGCAAAGCTCAGCCTTTCTACCCCGCAGCCTCCACTCTGCTGCCTCTCGCCTGTCTGCAGAGCAGCCCCAGGGGTCCTCTCTCAGTACTCCCAGCAGCCTCAGCACCGCCTCAGCCCTGAGCCTAAGTGGTTCACAGGTCATCTTTCTAGGAAACTCTTCCTTACCTCCACTTGTCTAATTTCTTCCTCCTCTCTGAGTGACATTTTATACTTTCTCCCCCAAGAAGAAAGCACCTGTATCCTAGGAGGAGGACATGTACTGTGTCTACCTTGATGGATACAGAGCTTTAGGAAAATCCCTAGCCTGTAAACTTCATCTCCCCATCAGTCACTCACTGCTCAACATATATTTATTGATCACCTAGACCTGAGGGATATAATAGCAATGCAAAATGAGGTCCCTTCCTCCCGAGGCTCACACTCTTATAATTAATAGTCACATGAGACATAAAGACACAAGGTAATTTCAGAAAATGATAAATATTACAAGACAAGTAAGTTTTCTTGTAGAAAGTTCTGAAGCTTGGTCCTAAAGAATCAAAAGGAGAAACGCCATGCCAAATTCAGAAGAAAGGACATTCTAGGAAGCAGGAATGAAGTTCAAAGCCTAGAGATTGGGATGAACTTTTGGCACATCCCCAGGAAGACAAAAGAACATGTGCCTGGAGAACAGTGGAAAAATAGAGCTTCACGGCTAAGAACGCTGAGCGTAGGCAGCGTTCCAATCTCGGTGCGCACTGCCAGGCATAATCTGCAAGTTGGACTGTATTGTGATTCTAAAAGGAAGTCACTGGAGAGTGTGGAATAGGGAAGGGTCACATTCTAGACTAGACTTCGGAAAATCACATTGTAAGTAATAAAATGTGGAAGGAGCAAGAGGGAAACAGAAATGATGGTGGCTTCAGAATGATAATTGGTAGGATTCAGGATCCCATTTGGAGACCAGAATTTTGGAGTAATCTGAATGTAGAAGGTGAAGGACTGAGAAAATTTCAGTAAATATTTATTGGAATTGGTTTTCTTCTTTTAAGAATAATACAAACAGAACAGTTTTGGATTATGTCATGATATCTCAACCTTAGCACTTTTGATATTTGTTGCTGTGAGGGACTCATGTCTTATGAGATGTTTGGCAACACTCCTAGCCTTAACCCACCAGAGGCCAGTAGCAGCCTCTTGATGATAATGAAAATGTCTTCAGACATTGCCAGATGTCGCCTGGAGAAAAGTCTTCCCTGATGGAGACCCCCTGGATTCTCCTTGAACTTGTAATAATATTATAAATATGAGACTATATTTACCAAGAGAAGTAATAATATTTTCTATTTTTAAAATAGAAATTTAAGTAAAAGACAATAATTACTTTTTCTGGATGACTTTTTTGAAACTTTTTTTCTCCTGAGAATTTCTTCAGATATATTATTCACCAATAAACAATTATCATCATATTTAGAACAAGGAATCTGCAGCAGAATGATGATTGTAAATCCTGTTTAGAACAAGGTATCTTCAGTAGAATGACTGATTGTAAATCCCATCTGGCGTTAGTGGGGACTTTCGTAGAACCATTCTCATGGGGGTTGTTTTATCTGTAAAACCTGCACAGCACTTAGATCAGTTCCAGGCACATAGTAGGCACTCAATAAACAATTGTTATTGTTGCTATTGTAATTGCCCACTCTGAGAACTTACTTGGGATGTTTGGAAGGCATTTATTTCATAATAAAAAAAATTTATCTTCTAAAAGAGCCACTTCTGCACTCCCTTTGAAATGATAATAACAGAGAAGATGACTAGGCTTACTGTATCTTATTCCAGAGTACCTGTCAGAATGAGAGGAGTCACAGAGGTTGTCATATCTTGGTGCTGTTCTAGACCTGTGTCCTGCAGATCAAGGACCATTCGGCACAAAATACGTAGATGAACAACTGCAGACCCACACAAAATACCTCACATGTTCTTTGTAGTTTTTACATACAGTGAGCATGAAGTACGGTCCATGTGAACACTTAACTTTCTTCTCTTTCTTTTTCATATAAACCCCTTAGACTTTATAACTTCAATCTATAGCCTCTAAAACTTCTTCCTCAGTCCAATTTTACCCATTCCTTTTTTCCTCCTGCACCGTCTCATTTTCAATTTGCACCATGCCATTTAAAAGGATGAATCTGAAATGAAAGAACAAAAAACTGAGTGGGACGGGCCAGCCCAGTCCCAGATGGACAGAAGGTAACCAAGTGTGGACTGAGGATACACTGAGTACTTGGTCTGGTCCCAGCAGAAAGAGGTTTTGCCACAGAGTTTTCTGGTTTTCTAAAGCTATTCTCATGCCCCTGATTTACCTTTACAAAGATTCTGCTAATATCCCAATACTTTCTCATCCTGATGTATTGTTCCAGCTACCAGTGCCATTCACCAGCCTCAAGTTAATTAGCATATGCTCACTTATTCCAGGTCACACTTGTAAATCCTCATGATTCCTGGGCTAAACAGTTTTAACACAGGTTAAATCGCTAATATAAGGATGCCTGATTACATTAGTATTTAGTATAATTACACTTATTTAATTAAGCACTTCAGCTACTCTGAAAACCTCCCTTTTTTGCCTTCTGCGTGCGCTCGGCTCCACTTCATGATCACTATGCTGTACGCTCTTCCCTGGCAGCCTCTCCATCTCCTCCTTTCTATTTACTACAATTTCACTGATGTTTAAAGCTCAGCCTCAGTGTTGAATGTGAAGCCTTCCTACTTTTTAAACTCTATTCTGACAAATGGAGCATTCATGATTTATACAATACAAGATGTCATTTGACTCTAAATTATTTTGTACTAATTAGTAATTGTTTCTACTTTATAAGCTTCATTTGCTCCATAAGATTATAAGATCGTCAATCAATGGGGCTCACAGGAGTGCAACCAGAGAAAATTTATCATAGTCATCACAAGTGATAAATAAAATGCCTTTCTGATGTTTAACTTAGGGATGATATGTCTATCCAGCTGCCCTCAGACCTCATACCTAAGCAGGTACATATTCAGCAAATGCCTATGGATGTGATATGGCAAATATGTAAACAATTTCTTTACTTATGCTCTTAGTAACACAAAAGAGAGAATGATTCCCCCCATGAAAGTTTGTTTTTGTCTGTAAAATATGAACAACACATGTGAGGTCTTAAAAGGAAGAAGAGCTTTGTATACTTTTTTAAAAAATTATACAAAATTTAAATGGTTAGGATTTTTTCCTTATTAAGAGAAATAGAATGGTAAGTTGCTCAAGGGGAAATGTAAGCAGTGGTTCTCACCATTTACCCTGGGTGGAGATCAACTGGAGGGGTCGGTCATTAAACAACTTGCTGAGCCCATCCTGAGTTTCTGATTCAATAGACTCAAGCTGAGATCCAATAACTTGGAATTCCAGCTTTCTAGTGATGCCTAGAAGTGCACTTTCCTATTGGAAAGCACTCTTTCCCATAGGGAGAAAAAACAGCTACTTTAGTCCCATCCTGATGTGCTCCAAAAGCATGATGGAGGAAGGCAAAAGGTCTGAAGAGATAAGTATTCATGATTATTTTATTCAAGGAAAGGTATTCCAACAAAGGGAGGCTAATTTTTCAGAAACAGCAGGGCAAGTGATTTTCATTGCCTGGGGAGTACTTATTAGAGTGTCTGATGGACCTCAGCTTCTTCTAATTCTACCAGACATCCCCATTCCAAGTCTCAGGGTCCCACACTTTCCCAATGACAGCCTTACTTTTGGATGAAAAATTTGACAATATTGTCAATCAAACCAACTTGCATTGTAGCTCTGCAACCTTTGCAATAAAATTCTTTTTATTCTTTTTGAGGAGGTGCCTGTGCCTCAAAGGAGTAGGGCACCAGCCGCATATGCCAGAGCTGGCAGGTTTAAAGGTTTAAACCCAGCCCTGGCTAAAAACTGCAAAATAATAATAATAATAAAATTCTGTTCTTTTTTTCAGAAAATTTGTTCCTGTGGTTTCTTAAATAAGAGATTCTTTTTTTTTTTTTTTTTTTTTTTTTTTGAGAAAGAGTATCAATATGTTGCCCTTGGTAGAGTACCATGGCGTCACAGCTCACAGCAACCTCCAACTCTTGGGCTTAAGCGATTCTCCTGCCTCAACCTCCCAAGTAGCTGGGACTATAGGAACCCACCACAACACCTGGTTATTTTTTTTTGTTGTTGGAGTTGTCATTGTTGTTTAGCTGGCCCAAGCCAGGTTTGAACCCACCAGCCTCTGTGCAGGTGGCCAACTCTATAACCACTGCCCTATAGGCACTGAGCCTAAATAAGAGATTCTTCTCCACTGCTAAAGCACCCCTCTGATTCTCTGATCAAGACTTAATATGAGGAATACAGACTTATCACTTTTTGTGGGGTAAGAACTCCAGTATCGTCAGAAAAAAATCCATCTCATGAAGACAGGTGATGGAGCTGGCTCACACCAGTTAGCCCAGATGATGGGTGCATTTCGTTCCAACTCCATGCTCAGTGACATCACATTCATAGCTTAGCAGTGGCCATGGTGGAAATATTAAATCCAAGAAATTGGCTGTACCTAAAAATAAGATTTTTTAAAAGAATTAGTTGTTAAATATTTACTGCCTAAGACTAGTCTGTGACACTGTTTTTTATATTGAATACTTCTGTAATAAAATTTACTGTAGAAACACTATAGTTCTCAAAATATCAGCCCTGAGTGTTCTACTTAAGCTCTCAAGTTTCCCTGTGTTTCACTGTAAAATGAAGATAATGCCTGCTCGAGAAGGCAACTCCTCAAGGTTAAAACCAATGACCACTCATAATTCTGCAGCATCCTTGACTACCCAGCATCCCATTTCTCACTGGCAAGGAGCTCAGGATTCTGCCCAAGCTCTGAGACATGAACTGGCTGATTCACAAATCTCATCTTTGAGAGACCATTTCCTGGGACCACTCCCAATAAAAATTCCTGTATCAGTCAGTGTCTAGTCAGGACAGCTGTTTCATATGGTTCATTATTTTAACAGAGAATTTATATGGAGAATTGCTAGCTTGGTACGCAGAATTGTTAAATAGGTAACAAAATGCCAAAAAGAGTACATTAAGGCATCACTGCTATCTGCTTTATAGTAAGTATATTAAATAGAAAGCATCTACTAACCCACAGTGAGGGGAATTGAGTGAAAAGTTAAAATCATTACAACATAGAAGCTTGAGAAGAGGGGTTGATTTTATTTGGTCAGTTCTGGTGTTTCTAAGCTTGCAGTAGAAAGCTCCTAACAACTAAGGGGGAGGTTATAGGTGGCTGATGCCACTGTCTTGTCAACATCACCCCCAGAAGAAGAAACACAAAGTCTTAATCATGAGGAAATAGGCACACAACAACAGTACCTGCACACAGCACACACACACTCACCTGGTAAAATATGCCTGGGGGGTGATTGCAATAGAACAATGAAAAAGACTAAAATGATTGTTGTGGGCATGCTTACTAGAAATTCTGGATTTACTGTGTTAGTAAATGCATTTGAAAATTTACTTGATGTTGGGTGAATAAAACTTGGACACAAGGACTTTCTACAATAAGAATATTAGGTATAAAAGATTTGCTAATTACCCTGATCTGATCACTATTTATTATATGTATTAAAACATTACTGTATACACATTAATATGCATAATGATTATTATATGTCAATTAAAAATAAAATTTAAGAAAGGGTATTTAGATGCAAGACCTTCCTTGTATACCAGAAAGGAAGACAAGCATGTGTGGGCAATAGGATGTTATAAATAATAAGGCTGTTTCTGTCAGTACTAACAAAACTGAATACTGTTAACTCAAAAGTAGGCTTTGAGTATGACTAGAGTTTAAACTTTAACTTTGCAAGTTCAATCCTCACACAGTGAGTGATTCTGGAAGTGTCACCAACTTCCTGCATGAATGTCAATTTAGAATTATCCCAAAGCTAAGACTTCTGTTTCCTAACCGAACATTCATTATAAAAGGTATAATTTTAGCAGCCAGAGTTCAGGACCTTACTTATTTCATCATCAAACTTAGTATTTTCTAACATTGTACTTTACGCAATAGAAAGTAGGCAGAAGTATGGAATGGCCCTTTCAGAGCCCAGTACTGTACTAAACAGAATACTGATGAATTAGGGGCTAAAATGAATTGTCATGAAAATCTTATACATTATTTGCTAAATTAAGTTTCTGAAGACTATCTCTGCCTTGGGCAGTGCCTGTGGCTCAAAGGAGTAAGGGCTCCAGCCCTAGCCCATATGCCAGAGGTGGTAGGTTCGAACCCAGCCCCAGCCAAAAACTGCAAAAAAAAAAAAAAAAAAAGACTATCTCTGCCTCTTTTGTATTATAAAGAAAATTCTGAGATAATGACTGAGAATTTTACTATTATGAGCTGATTTTAGTAATACTCATATAGATGAATAGACTACTGTAAAATAATAATCCAGGATGTGTGATCTGGTTTCTTTTGGTAACTTTCTTTGATATAAAATATATAGAAACAAATGTTTGAGTCAAATGTTAATGTTTTGTTCAAAAATCAATATGATGAAACGTTGGGCTGAAAATGATTTCTGAAGAAAACCATTGTATTTTCCACCTAAGACCATTTGCCTTACATGTTTCAGTAATATAGGACAGATGTCTCTCTGGTTATTGAAAATGGACTATATAATTTAGGCATATTTAAATCTTGTGAAATAATTATCTCAGTTTCTACATGTTTGGGTAGTTTCTGACTGCACAATTATCCTCCATTGACACTCAAAGATGAATGTTTTGAATTAAAAATTTAAATATTAATAAAACATTGAGATTATCCTAATTTTTACATAACCACTAAACTAAGAGTCAAGGGGAAAAGAAAACCTCTATTGTTAAAAAAAAAAAAAGGACTATTTAAGGTACTAATTGATTAGAAAAAATACTGAGAAGAGAATTCACGGATCATTTTTCTTCATATCAAAGAAAACAGATTATTATAAAGTAATTGTAGAAGAAGTATTTTAATGCCAAATAGATCTGGGTTTAAAATCTTTCATTTGCATGTTACAGCCCTGGGTGTTCTAGGCCTTCAAGTTTCTCTGTGTTTCACTATAAAATTGGGATAATGGCTGATTTCTAATGCACCACATGCCACATTCTTTACCTAGAATGTCCCTGGGTTCTTCACTACGACACCACATGGTATCCGGCAGTCCCCAATTTTAGTGTCACTTCTTTAACAAATTCTTCCCCTGTCTCTTGGACTTATCCTTTAAGACTGTGACCACAATGGAGATTAATTAATTAAAGTTATTGTTTAACATTTCTCTCCCTCATTTATCTGCTATGAGAGCAGCAGTCATTTCCATATTGACAACAGCATCCCCCGGTAAGCACTCCCTATATATCCACGGGATGTATGAATATCGTATATGAGAAACATCTGAAAAGTAGAGATGAGCAATAAGTGGTAGTTAGTCCTATATTTCTCATTTGTGTTTTTATATTATAATTGATATAACTTTAGATACAGTCTTTAATAAAAATCAGCTATGACATTATTTCACTCAGTGACCTGTTTTTTATTCTACAGAAATTAGAGACTCTAGCATAAATATCAAAAAGAAAATTTTATTACTTAATCAAATGAATATGTTGGGTCTCAGTTACCTGTAATTTTATAAATAAAAGACTTTTTAGGGCTGAAAGTTTTTCCCTTGCTCCTATGCTAGAAAAAAATTTGCCAATTAGTTTGTTCGTTTATAATCAGAATTCAACACTTTTGCAACAATCCACTGTTAACTGCAGACATGGCACATATCCACTTACCTTATCCAGGTATCGTCCCTCTCTCTCTTCAGCTAGCAAATTTACCATAGAGAGTTGGGGGTCATAACCAAAGCAGCCAGGTCACTAAAGATCATCTTTGTTCCATCAAGACTTTTCTCCCAGTTCCCTGGCCCCAACAAAGATCATAGTATATTTGGTAGTACCTGGAAACTGATCTGGCAGTCACTTAGTCAAGTCAGTATTTGCAAAAGGAGAGATGACTATTCTTGCAATCTTAACTCCCTTAGAATCCTTAACTCTTACCCCACAAAGGATTTATGCAAAGGAGAATCCACTGAAGGCTGAAATTCCCTCCCTGACTAATAAAGAAAGAGGATAAGTGGAGTAAGCCTCTTTAAAAGTATTAGGATTGACTTATGCAGCATTATTGACAAAGCAGGAAACATTGCTCATATTCCAAGTGATAATGGTTTTTCTAACAAAAGTAATAGAAATTCATTGTAAGAAATTTATAAAATATGGATAACCATAATGGTGCCACCTACCAATAACTGCTGTCACTAGTGGGTTTAGGTGCAGATTGATCTTGACCCCTCTGAGATGTGTATGTGTGTAAATTAATGATCCAAAAAAATATATATTAAGTTCTTTTCTACTTTGTGCATATGAAATCAATGTAAAACATGATTATACTACAAGACTTTATAAGCATCCTTCTGTGATGTTATAAATTATCATTTAATATAATTTTATTGATTATGTAATATTTTCTTTTATGAAAATAAAATAGCCCACTTGTTATAAAATTATACCTTAACCCTAGTGTACATTTATATGATTTTACTTTTTTTATTGCATAGACAGTAGTAAAAGTTCTGCTATTTTACATATATTTGCATATGTGACAACATGGATGAACCTGGAGGACATTGCGCTAAGTGAAATAAACCACCCAAAGAAGAGCAAATAGTACCTCATTCCACATGTAGACGATAAAAAACAAAAAACAAAAAACAAAAAACAGTTATATTCCTAGAAACAGAGTAGAATGGTAGTTGCCCGAGGCTGGGAGGGGGGCAATGAGGAGTTGGTATCCACTGAGTATAGTTTCAGTAAGATAAATGTTGTAGGTCTGCTATCCACCAGTGTGCCTATGGTAACATTACCTTGTGCATTCAAAACTTGTTAAGAATATAGATCTCATGCTAAGTGTTCTTATCAAAATTTATTTTAAAAAAGAAAACACTAAAAAAATAAAATAAAATAAAAAAATAAAAAAATAAAGTAAAAAAAATATAAAAATAAAAAAAATAAAAAGATAAAAAAAATAAATAAAAATAAAAAAATAAAAAAATAAAATAAAAAAAATAAAATAAAAATAATAATAAAAAAAATTAAAAAAATAAAATAAAATAAAAATAAAAAATAAAAAAATAAAAAAAAATAAAAAAAATAAAAAAAAATAAAAAAAAAGAAAACACAAAAACTAAGCTGATCTAACCTCAGAATGTCTACCCTTCAGTACAATGTAAAGTCTCTGCAGAAAAGAATAGTGATGAGTGGAAATATATATTGTTCTCTGATGTTTATACTTATATAAATAGAAAATATGTGAATTTATTTCACTAGTCAAGACATATACCATGTGGGTTAGAAATTTTAAGAAGTGTAAGAGTGGCCAATTAGACTAAGATTATGGAAAGTTCAGGGAAGACTTACCAATAGGTGAGCTTGAACTCAGGCTTGGGAAATACCAGGCATGTGCTTACCAGGTAGAAGTGATGTGGTTCACAGAGACTGACAAGGACCTTCTGAGTGGAAGGCAGTTGAACGGAAGTGTGAAGTGGATGATCACAGATCAGCTGCAGCTGCATGGAGCTGGTGTTGACCTCATGGAAGTGGTTCTCCAGATGTTTGCCATACTTTTCCAGGCTGGAAAATATACCTTCTGCTTCTTACTTGTAGATTTTCAAAACTGAGGTAGATACAATATTTCCTTCACCTTGGAAACTTCATGAAAATATCTTACTGAGGGACAGATTATAAGTGTCTATTAAATTAATGAATTTTTGCATTCAAGTATAGGAATTGTCAGGTTAAGTTTAAAAATGAGAGATTAAAAATCCCTCTCTTGATTTTATCTGTGGATGGTGGAAGGAACACACTTTATTTTCTCTAAACATTTTTGTGGTTCTTGATTATAAAAAGTTTCCTCTGTCTGGGCACAGTGGCTCAGGCTGCAATTTTAGCACTCTGAGGCCAAGGTGGGAGGAGCCCTAAAGCTCAGGAGTTCAAGACCAGCAAGAACAAGAGCAAGAGCAAGACCTTGCCTCTACCAAAAATAGAAGAATTAGCCAGGCTTGTGCAGGTGTCTATAGTCCCAGCTGGTGAAGAGCTGAGGCAGGAGGATCACTTGAACTCAGGAATTTGAGATAGCTGTGATCTAGGCTCACATGTACTGTCACCTGGGCAACAGAGTGAGACTGTGTCTCAAAAAAAACAAAACAAAAAAACAAAAGTTTCTTCTAAATATATAGATTTTTTAAATTCAATTAGTCAGGATAATAAATTGAAACATAATGATGAACTAATATAAATACTTTACTCTTGCAGCTTACATATAATTCAAAATAAAAATATTAATAACACTTTTTCCCTGTGACAACTGTATTGAATATAATAAGCCTAAGGCTCATGCTGAAATTATTTGTGCTAAGTTTGAGAAATAAGACTTATATTAAACCAGTATAGAATTTGAATTTGTGAATTTTAAAATGCGAATGGTAGAAAAATACTTATTTCATGTATACTAGGCTTATTAAACAAATTGAAGTACAGCAAAATGAAATAAATGGCATTTTTGTGTTTCCCTAAATTCAGCCTATTTAAAAGAATTATTTCTGTAGTAAATCATATTATCATACTCAAAAATAACAAAGGCTTTTAAAATATATTCTGTTAACCTGATAAAGAAAGCAAATTATTTTCTACTGCCTTGTTAGCAATCAATGGTAACAAAGATGGTGAAAACACCTTAGGGAATGCTTAATTATCTTTTTGAGATCCTCTGAGAACAGCTGAAAGAGAGGTTTATAGAAAGGAGTTAATTAACTTGTTTTTAGAACTATATCCATCCAATTATATTATAACATGAAATACAGTTAACTCACTGTAAGTTGTTGGATATGAGTTAATCTATGCAAGAGGAAGAAATTAAGCAAAAGAAAATATTTCAGAACATATAATTACCTAACCTCACCTAGTTCTGTTTTGACAATTACTCTTTATGTTCTTCTTATAAATAAATTATTTCACCTTAGAAGATAGCTAAATTGCCCCAAATAAGAAAATGCACAGAGAATGTTTCTAATGTTACAAAGATGCTTAGAGAAAAGAAGACCATTATGACAGTTTCACAAGTCTAAAATCATTACACATTATTGTATAAGTGACCTTCTAGGTATTTTATTTAATTTCCCAACTCAATATTGCCTTTTAGTGGAGGAAGAAGTCAGCCTAAGTCCTCTTAAATCATTTTTGGAGCTTCAAATTAAAAAATCGGCAATGCCATCTTTTAAGAAATTACATATTACTATAGAATCACTTTAGTGAACTACTGATACTTATGAAGAAAGAGTTGTCACCCAGAATACATTCTGTGACTCCGAGTTTAATTAAGGGCACATACTTCAAAGGAACTTAGGAAAAACAGAGTATATTAGCTTATTTTTATGGCCTGTAATATTGTACATAATATGCTGTCATGATAATGCTTATCTTTTCACGGAGCATATCCTAACTAAAGCCTAACTGAATATGAGCTCCAAAGAGTAGGTTATGAATGAACAGGAAAATAAAGTGATGAATCTGCGAAAGAATAACTATTATGTTCCTTGGCATTGCAATTTAGAAGATTGCAATGTATTTTCTACTTGTTTGGTATACTTTTCTCCACAAACAGTGTTTTTATATTTGGTCAGGGCTCAGTAATAACCACTATACACCTGAGTCTCAAATGCTGACTTGGTGCATATTGAACTGGAAAATCCCTCTCACCAAGAGACATGCAAAATATTGCTATCCACCCTTATAACAGAATGGTACAAGTTCAAGGGTAATAATACTTAGTTGATAATTTTTTTTTTAATTTTATTGAATGGTAACTATGTACATTAATGCCCTTCTGGGGTACAGTGTGGGGTTTTCACATGCAATCTGAAGTACTTCCATCAAACTGATCAACACAGCCTTCATGTCATTTTCTCAGTTATAGTTTTAAAATGTTCTGATTCTACTCTTAGAGAGTTTCATTTGTACCCCTGTAAGATAGACCTCAAAAATGGTCCCTCCAATCCCCCTCCCTCCACACATTCACCCCTCCCTTCTCCCTCCCTCCTCCCCACATTCTTAGGCTATTTGGTTATAGCTTTCATATAAAAGGTATAAATTAGTTTCATAATAAAGGTGTGTACATTGGATACTTTTTCCTCCATTTGTATAACATATCTTAAAGGGGCTCTTTATCTCAGGGCTTTATGAAGATAATAAAAGTGGTAGCTGCTTTAAATTATTTTTGAAACAATATGCGGTATAAATAAGTAAATAATAACTGAACCCATGCTATGAAGTGAAATGATGTGGAGTCAGGAGGCAAAATTATTTAATAAGTAAGGAATTATACATTATATATGGAGGGGTTCTGATGTTAGCCAATTTGCTCCTCATTATGAAGTGCTCGGCTTAGTGTGGCCAACAGAAAGGTTTCTGTTCTGTGCTGGGGTGTTTTGTGTTTTTTCTTTATTCCTCTTTGTACCATGCAGGTTCTGCTGGCTCTTGGATTCCTTCTGTGTGCACCTTGTTTTGATCCCACACCTGCACTGAGATGCTACTTTCTTCTATCAGAGCTCTTAATGCTGTTCGCAGAAAACCACAGTCCTTGATTTTTTTCTTTGCTCTCATGTTCTGCAGGATAACTCCCCCTTTTTCTTTCTGTTTTTTGCCTTTCTGCAGAGGTAGGAAGTCCCCCCTCCATGTCCTTGGGTTCCAAGGATAACTTCTTGATTGGGATCTGAGCTGAAAGTATTCTTAGTTGGGATGCTGATCTGTTAGCCAAGACATCCTCACTTCTCCTTCCTCAGGATATGGGGAGGGGCACCTGTCATGGGCGGGACTGCCCCCATTCTCCACCCCATCTCCGGGGGAGCCTATCTTGTGTCTGGGGCTTACCTCCTCCCCTAGACTGCAACCTCTTGACGATGTCAACAGTATCTCATTCGATTTGTTCCCTCCAGGGCTCCTTTGCAGCCTCGCACAGGGCAGATGTTCATGAAGTGTTTAATGGATTGAATTGTATTAGCTATTACTCTGAGTGCATAAAGAGGGGTGCCGAAGCTCCAAAGAGCCTCAGTTCACCTCATGGGGTTACATGGAGACACTGTCAGACTTAGTTTATACACCCCAGCTCTCCACGGGTAAAGTCAATGCCAATTAATACTGGGCTTCTGCGGTGGAGAGAAAACACATTTTCACCTAAAGGCTAATCAGTTCCCTTTCTGCTGTATATCTTAGTGATCATAAAGTGAGAAGACCCCTGGGATTCTATTCTATTTAGGCAAAGGCAGGTGTGCTGGGGAGCTTTGTATTTGTACACAAACACAGGAAGCAGGGCTTATTTTTGCAATTACTTGAGAAGGCTGCCCATGTTTTCCAGCATGTAAATTAGGACTTGAAGGAAAACATCTAATTGCATTTCGCTCCAACTAATTGCCAACTCAAAATTTCAGATTAGTGTGCACACCATACTTAATTTTTTTGTTGCTGTTATTAATAACACACTTAGCTCGGTAAGAAGAAAAATAACGAGCTGGAATTAAAGACTGCAGGGCTGCCCCACTAAGAAAAATGCTTTGGGTAGCGTGGCAAGGAAATGATGAGAAATGTCTCAAACCATGGCTGATACTCCAGACAAAGATTGCCTGGGCATTGTGTTTCTCTGTGGGTTTGTTGGTAAAGGTTAGATAGGATATGATAGAGATGGCATCTGGAGTCATTGCCTGTGTTTTGCCACAAGGAGGGGCCGTGGTTACAACCACGGATGTGTCCTTGACGTGAATTACACCAGTAGCCTTTCCTGTATGAAAAACAAAACCTACTTAAAAGAGCTTTATTTTTTTTAAAAAATGTGTTTCATATCCAGAAAGAATGGTATGGTCTTTTGTGAGTAATATAAACATACTGTGATATCCTTGTGTTATAAAACGAACATTACAAAGCATGACAGAATCACAGTCACACACAATATTAAGGACAAGTGACAATGTTGACTGGAAATAAAAAAAAGAGAAGCTTTTTCACATGTTGTCAGGAAAAGGTAACTGGCAGCTTCAGAATTCTCCTGTCTTCTCAGCAAGAGTTATTCTCCAAAGGACACAATGAACTTTTTGTCCTTCCAACACAGAAGTAAAAAAATATATATATATCCTTGAAGCTCAATTTAGCAATAGCAGGTTTGCAAATCTATTTACTGTTGGGGAGACTTTATTCAAAGATGGTTAGTCCCTGGGTTTCTAAATGAAGGAGCAGAGGATGGAGGGATTTGGAGAACCCTACGAATTAAATAACATGCTCCCATCATGTCACCCCTCTGCCTTCATCCTGTGTCATTCTGTAACAGGCGCCTATCTGTGCCAGGCCTTGGTGCTAGTTGAAGTGGCTACCTGGGGGATGTGGGGCTGGGGCTCAGCAAGATGCCTACCATGGAGTTTTCAGACAGCTGGAGAGCAGATGTTAAAAAAATAGAGACATAAGTAAATATATCCCCTCAAACAGTGTTAAGCACCATGGAGGAAATGTACGGGGGTTGATTAAGACCACAAAAGTTGCATTGAATTGAGATGCAGAAGGCTTGGGAAAACATTCCTCCCCCACACAAAATGACATTTAAGCCGAAAGCTATAGGACAGGCAGTAGTCAGCCAAAGCAGGGAAAAGAGATCTCTCCAGACAGATGGAAGGACAGGTGTGAGGGCCCTGCAGTTTGACACATTGCAGGGAGAGGAAGACGGCTTGTGGGGCTGGGGCTCAGTGACTGAGGGGGGAGGACTGAGCGAAGCTGGGAACATCAGTAGAGGCAGAGGGGCCTCAAGGCTGTGGTAGGGGGTTTAGATTTTATCCGTGAAGCAATAGAAACCAGCTGAAGGGTAGAGCAGGGAAGCGATGAGAATCAATTTAAGGAGATGGAGACGTAGGGAAGGGATAGGAGGGTGGCAGGACGGAAAACCGGGAGACCTATTCGGCAGGAACTTCCATGGCTTGGTGAACGTGCTGGCCATTTGCCAGTTTGTTCTCAAACTCATTCTCCACCCTTTTTGTGCAGAACAAGGTCCGTTTCCCCAACTCCCCGGCCAACTTGCTTTTGTGTGTGTTGAACCAATGGGAGGCCTTGGAGGGAGACTGGAAAACGAGAAAACGGGAGAAGCCAAGTTTCTGCATGTCTCTCCCTGCTTTGTGGAGCAGCACTGGAAGGTCACCTTTGGTGTCAGTCGCTTTCAGATGGAGCCACTGGCTAGCCCCCTGGTCTGTGGTCCAGATCCTGCGGGTTGCTCTTCATGGCTCCATCTCCTACCTGGCTTCCCTGGTCCTTGGATGCCATCAAATCCCGAGATTTCTCTGGCGGCTGTCTGGATGCTAATCTTGGGGTTGTATCATCATTCCCCAGCTGGCTTTTTAACTCTTTCGATACCTTCATAACTAGCTGTCTTTATGAAATTCCCGCTACTCAGAGCTTGGGCTTCATCTTCCTGCCTGGATTTTGACTGATAGAATGAGCAACAGGAGTACTTCGGACCCTGGGAAATAGCGGTGTAAGAAGAGCATATGTAGGGATTTGAGACGGTTTTTAGAATTCTGTGTGAACGGAGTGAAGATGGTGGAGAAATGTGCAAGCTCTGTGGACTGCTTCCTAGCACCCTGAGCAGGATTAATTAATCTCTGGCCACATTTGTCTGGCAGAGACTTGACTAAGGAAAACAAATGACCATTGGATCACCTCCTACACACCCCGGATGTGCCCTGAAGCCCTCATTAGTGGTCCTGAAGTGGTCAGCAATTGGAGTCAAGCTAATATCTCTCCACCCACAGACTCCCACCTTGGCATTCTAATCTCTAGGGCTGAGGTCTGGATAGTAGTCCTGGGACCACAAAGTTTGCATAGAACCCCAGGCAAGAGTGGGTCCTTAACAGACAGAAAGGATGTTCTCTCTTTGATGAGACTCTCGTGTTCTACCAGAGCTAGCCCAGAGCTCTGGTTTTTCTTTGTTAAGAAACGATTTTACTCAAATGTTTCCTATTTTCTTTCCTTTTTTTTTCTAGAGGACCAGTACCTTTACCTGTTTCCTTTTGCCTTTTAAAAGCACTGTTCCTATTCTCCCTTGTATTTCTGGGCCATCACCCCACTTAGACCTCTTCGGGGATGGGACACATTGCCCCATCCTCCTTTTCCTGTTGTCCAGCTGAACCACCAGAGGACTCAGGAGTCTGTGACGCCACAGCTGTGTGGGAAACAGCAGGATGGAGCAAAGCTGCAGTGACATTCCTGCTGTGGGCTGCCAGCGGCTGCACTCCTCAGAGTGCTGACAAGCCACGCTGCTTGGGGGTCTTCCTTAGGATAGCTCAGGCTTCAGGGCTAGCTTTTCTGGAAGATTTAGGGAAGTTTCTCTTAGACCACATTTCTGTGTCTCCAGAGTCTGGAAATAGCAATTAAGAGATTAATGTGGGAGGGTGTTGTCAGGAGATTGCAATGGTTTCAAGACCCGTGGATTTATGAAAAGCTTCCTTCTTCCCTCCTTCCCCCTCTCTCTCCTTCCTTCCTTCCTTCTCTTTCTTCCCTTCTCCCTCTTTCCCTCCTCCTCTCTTTTTTTCTTTATTCCTTTCTATATGCATTCATCCAACAAGAATTTATATATGCATTCATCCAACAAGAATTTCGAACACTGTAATTATTAGAGATGAGTGCCAGGCTCTGAAGTATATGAAAATAGAAGACAGAGAGTTGGTCCCAAAGGTTGGATACTACATAGACTCACACATCCGAAAAATGAATAGCAATGGGTAAGATTAAGAATGAGGAGATCTGTATTTTAACTTAGAACTTAGTGATGCTTTTCATTAACTGTGATCTTGGCCAAATCACAGAGCCACCATAAGTCTCAATTTATCTATAAGATGAAAAGATTGAACTAAATTTTTTTCTAAGTCTCATCCCTGTTCTATGATTAATGGGTGCAGTTAGAGGTAACGTACAGCAGGTGTCTTGAATGTTTTAATCTCTGGATCCCTTTATACTACGGGATCCCAAAGAGCTTTCTTTGTTTGTTTTTAAATCTGTTTTTTATCTCTTGATATGTACCATATAAAATTTGAACTGGAGACATTTAAAAAATATTTATTCATCCACTTTAAAATAATAACAAACTCATTACCTATACATATACAATCATTTTCATAAGAATAACTGTATTTTTTGGTCAAACGCTTGCATTTGCCTATAACTTATATACTGGACTTGGTTTTGACCAAATTTCAATCAGCTTCTCTTTCCTGTACAGGCCCCTAAACTTTGGCTTGTCCCCAAGTTCTAGGGAGCCCTGAAGTGCTAAGGAACATCCCCTCCCCCACCCCGCCCTTATCAGCTCCTCCTGAGAACTACCTGACCACACAAGAAACATTTCTTATTGCAGGGCCTGATTTTCCCACCTGCACACCCCACCAGCTTGCCCTCTTCCCCCCATAGTCCCTGCTATCTCTGCTTGCTTCTTCCTACAATAAAAAAGTTCTTTTTTTTTTCCTGTTTGATTTTGAGACACTTGCAAGTCCTAGGGTTAAAGCATTCTCCTTATTGCAACAGTCTTTCCAAATACAATGTCTCCTTATCTAAGTTTTGTTTTCATTAGGCATTTTCTAAATAAAACAATTGACCGAGAAGAGTGGCATTTTGTTGCATGTTTGCAAATCTCCTTCAGGTCTGCCTTACTGTTGGCTTCTTTCTGCCTTATGTCTGTGCTGATACATTGCTTTGGTTGAAGTACGTGGAGATGGAGAAAATCTGGTCACACACGGCTGTGTCACGGGAAAAGGAGGACCTCACACCCCTCCCCCTCACAGCGTCAGGGCTCCTAGGACTGCTCTTCTTTTTTTGGGCGGGGGGACAGAGACTCTCTCTGTCACCCAAGCTAGAGTGCCATTGCATCATAGCTCACAGCAATCTCAAACTCTCAGGCTCAAGTGATCCTCCTGCCTCAGACTCCCAAGTAGCTGGGACCATAGGCACCTGCTACAGCACCCAGCTAGTTTTTCTGTTTCTAGTAGAAATGTTCTTATGCTGTGTCAAACACTTGACCTCAAGGGATCTTCCTGTCTTGGCCTCCCAGAGTGCTAGGATCACAGGTGTGAGCCACCAGCTGAGAACTGCTCTTCTAGAGGTTAGGAGGACGGAAAGAGCTGGATATTGATCTGGATTCTACAGAATAGATTTCTCGTGCCTTGTTGAAGGAGAAAGAGAAGTTAGAGAGAAGTCTCTGGAAAATGGCCCAAGTTAAAAGAAGATGGGCTTCAAAGAACGATAGCTAGAGACAGAAGATGTGGAGATGGCCTGAAACAGCATAGCTGAGAAGCTGGCCCTTTACAAACATGACTGTTTTAAATTGTATTATTATTATTTTTGAGACAGAGTCTCACTATGTTGTCCTGAGTAGAGTGCTGTGGCATCACAGCTCACAGCAACCCCAAACTCCTGGGCTTAAGCGATTCTCTTGCCTCAGCCTCCTGAGTAGCCGGGACTACAGGTGCCCGCCACAACACTTGGTTATTTTTTGTTGCAGTTTGTCATTGTTGTTTAACCGGCCCGGGCTGGGTTTGATTTTTGGTTATGTGGTTGGCACTGTAACCACTGTGCTATGTACGTGTGCTGAGCCTAACATGACCATTTTAAAACAGATAATTTTTTTCAGCCAATGTATTGACTTTTTCAAAAAAACAAAATTTTGACCTCTATACTTTTTTGACAGTTTCAAGAGATGTTGTGGATAATCACATGGCATGATACTGTTGTACCATGAGTAGTCTTTACATAAGGCTCAGGGACTCAGTGATATTCTATGATAAGTAAAATAAAAACGATCTCTAATCACCCCTTCCCCTTATTTACTTATTTTTGTGAGATATATTCTTGCTTTGCTGCCCAGGCTAGAGTGCAGTAGCATCATTCTTGTTCACTGCAACCTCAATCTCCTGGGTTCAAGCAACCCTCCTGCCTCACCCTCCCGAGTAGCTGGGACTATAGGCATGTACCACCACGCCCTGCCAATCATTTTATTTTTTTGTGGAGATGGAGTCTAGTCTTGCTCTTGCTCTGGCTGGTCTTGAACTCCTGAGCTCAAGCAATCCTCTGGTCTCAGCCTCCCAGAGTGATAGGATTATAGGAGTGAACCACTGTGTCTGTCCAGCCACTTGCCCCTGAGTAGTTTCCTCCTTTTGAGTGTGGGTGGAATCTGGGACTGCAAAAAGATAACTCTCCTGGGAATAAACTTTGCAGATGTAATGCAGGTCCCTAATCAGCTGGTCAAAAGGGACTTGTGGGTGGGCCTGACCTATCAGGTGAGCCCTTCAAAGGTAGGCTGCATGTGGCTTCTAGGAGATGAACATGGACCCTTGTCAGCAGTCAACAAAGAACTGGGGCCTCCGTCATACAGTTGCAAGGAACTGAATTCTACCAACAACATGTGAGTTTGAACAAGAACCCCAAGCTCCAGAAAGGAGCCCAGTCCAGCTGACACCTTGATTCTGAGCAAAGGACCCAGCTGAGCCAGGCCTGGACTTCTCTACAGAAGTGGTGAGATAATAAACGAGCGTTGTTTTCAGCTGCTAATTTTGTGATGATTTGTTACCCAACCATAGAAACCTAATACATATTCCAATGAGCATTTGTGTGTTTAATAGTCTATCTTCACTGAACCTTGAAACCTTCCTGGGAGTTCCTCATGACTATGAATCACGATGACAATATAAAAAAGCAGGCTAATAATCCAGACAGTTCTGCAGCATTACCACAGAGGGACCCACGCAGGTTGTCCCTCTCCAGTGGCTTTCGCATATTGTTTTAAAAAGTCACATAGAAGAGTCATTGCTTCAATTTTCCTTCTTAATCAAATTGTACTCATTCCTTTTCTTCAAATTTTAAACATGGATTTTTTTTTTTTTTTGGCAAGTAGTCACCTAATTCTTTCTCACCTTTTTTCTTACGTAGTGTTTCTACCTTCTTTGTTCTGAGTCACCTTCTCTCTGTTCAGAACTCCTGATTTCACAGCTTCTTCTCTTTTTCCTTATAAGCCACTTTCCACACAGCCGTGACCTTTAAAAAATGAAATCTAAGTCTGGGCGCCGTGGCTCTTGCCTGTCATCTTAGCACTTTGGGAGACTAAGGGCAGAGGATCGCTGGAAGCCAGGCGTTTAAGCCCAACCCTAGTAATAGCAACATCCCATCTCTACAAAAAATAAAAATTAGCCAGGCTTGGTGGCACATGTCTGTAGTTTTAGCTGCTTGGGAGGCTGAGTCAGGAGGATCTCTTGAACCCTGGAGTTGGAAGCCTGCAATGAGCTATGATGATACCACTGCACTCCAGCCTGGTCAACAGAGCAAGCTCCCCTGTCAAAAAAAAAGAGAAAAAAAAAAAAAGAAAAAGAAATCAGATGACCAGATGAACAAAGATATTTCCCTGCTGGAAGCTGTTAGGAACTGAGTGTTTATGTTCCTACTTCCCAGATTTCATGTGTGGAAGTCCTACCCCCAAAGGTGACTGTATTTGGAGTGGGGGCGGGAGGTCTCTATGGAAGTAATTAAGGTTAGATGAGGTCATGAGGGAAGGGCCTTATCTGTAAGAAGGGACACCAGAGAGCTTTCTCTCTCTCCATGTGCACATGAGAACACACAGGGAGAAGGTGATTTCCCCAAGCCTGAAGCTAGATTGGCAGAGCTTTGATCGTGGACTTCTCCAGAACTTGAGAAATAAGCGTCTTATTGTTAGAGCCAACTAGCCCGTGGTACCTGGGTATGGCAGCCTGAGCTCACTGGCAGAAAGAATTCCAGTCACCTCCTGTCACTCCCCGAGTGACATCGGGGCTCTTTGTCTCAAGCCCCCTCTGTGCCTCCTCGTCCCCCTCTTCTCCCTACTTTGTGCACATGGGCTTCATTTTAGGTCTCCAGACATGCCACGCTCTTCACTGCAGACTTCACTCTCAAGGAGGCCTCTTCTTGGCGTGGTCAGTTCTTCAACTCTTAGCTCAAACGTTAGTTCCGTAGAGAAGCCCTTTCTTAGTCCAATTCTGCCTCAATTGAGTACATAATTTTAAGGGATGGCATTGGTGGTTTTCTTCCTGCCTAAAGGCTGTGTATCCATGATGGGGGGCACCTCTCTTTTGTACTCCATCTCATTCCTAAAAGCCTGCCTCACTACCTGGTGCATAGCAGGTGCTCAGCAAATACTTGTTGCATGAACAAAGAGCTGATCTCTGAGGAGTGTTGTGTTTTGCTGTATTGTGTGTAGGCCCCGGAAGCCAGAGCTCTACATCTGTGGCTTTCTGGTGCCTTGGGGAAGGCCTTGGCTATGGATAAGGGTTCCAGCTTTCAGTAAGCTGGTGATGAATGAAATTCTCTCTATATATTTGTTTGTTTTATGGAAGACACACTAAATATTCATTTTGAAGACAGTGGATGGTATAGTTGATTTTCACATAGTTCATTACCTTACCTTAGCTTATGGTGTAAAACCAGCTAGCTGACATTTACAGCGAGCTACTCCTATTCCATGGTGATCTCTTTGAAAATAATCTAAAACTATGATGTAAAAATATTGTATCCACAGGTTTTTCCTTCATTCCAACGTCTTTTTTTTGACACGGAGCCTCAAGCTATCCCCCTGGGTAGAGTGCCATGGCATCACAGCTCATAGCAACCTCCAACTCCTGGGCTCAAGCGAGTCTCCTGCCTCAGCCTCCCAAGTAGCTGGGATCACAGGCACCTGCCACAATGCCGGGCCATTTTTTGGTTGCAGCCATCATTGTTGTTTGGCGATTGTTGTTTGGCAGGCCTGGGCTGGGGATTCGAACCCGCCACCTTAGGTGTAAGTGGCTGGTGCCTTAGCCAATTGAGCCACAGGCGCCAAGCCCATTCCAACTTCTCTTCAGTTTCCCAAGGCCAGTTCTTATGGCCATGGGTAATAATGCTCTTGTCTTTCAAAAAAACTTATTTCCGTGTTTCCTTATTAATGCTTCTTGGGTCTTTTAAAAGTCCTGCTGAAAATGCATTTTTCTTTGAAAGTATTCTTGTTTTTTTTTTTTTCTTTAATATAGACTGGAAGGGTAGGATTCCTCAAAGAGCCCAAATTATTATCCTTATATGCTATGTGTTTTTTCCCTCTGGTAACAAAAGAGATATGTTGGATTTTCCTTCTGTCCCCACTTTGCATTAGGGAAAGATGCACTCTCTCCCCTAAATCATAGTTGAGAACTGCCTCATATATAATCTTAATTACTAACTATTCTCTTTAATAGGCTTCCTTTCTTGTTAGACATTTCTCCACTCTGAGGAGGCATGTTTCCAGATCACTCAGCGAGGCCTAGGCAGCTGATTTAGGGTTTGAGCCACATCCTGCTACTAACACAGGTAACACAACCATTTTCTCCAAAGTGCAGGAGAAATACTGCTGACGGTGCTGTCCCACTGAGCCTCCAGGGCTCCGTTCAATTCCCCCTTTCCCCTAAAGTCATTTTGCCTGTGTGTATCCACTTGTGTGTGCTAAAATCAAATGCCTACAGGCCCCAGAGGGAAGCACGTTTTTATGATTTGGGTAGATATGTGGCAGTCATAACAGGGAGCACTGGATTTACCCAACAATACTCAGCTATTTGGAAAACAGTGGCTGTCTGGATTTGGTCCTCAATGATGAGGGGATGATTTCTTTTGCACAGCAGTTACTAGCCCTGACTCAGTTCCTCCTTAGTCTTCATTCTAGTGTCTTACATTTCTGAGGCATAGAGGTGGCTTTGTCAGCTACATTGAAATCTCGGTGGGGGGGGGAAGAATTTTGCTCACATGTTAGTCGCCTGGACTGGGCGGGTCTGGTTGAGATGTCCCTGTGCCACCCAGGCC